>JAVJIF010012765.1:0-122120 GCA_038442645.1 Agave tequilana | reverse complement strand
AATCTGGAATTACTTTTTTTGTTTTATATTGTTGAAAATGACTAAACAATTCGCTATACTTTGAATATTACCTGGTTGCGGTAATGATATCAGCATAAAATTCTGGAGCATCAAAATTCTCTTTGTGCAAACACACTTGCAATGCATAACATAGTAAATCTGCAACTAAGAAATTTTCCACTCTAAAGTTTTGGTAATGTTTCAGATCTTTCCCTCAAGTACATGCTCTTTTCAATTTATGTTTTGCTAGAGAGGATATCATCATATAATATTGGATCAGTTCTTAGTTATCTAGAAAGGTATTTATTTGTGTATTGCGCTAGTGTCTACCACATCCAATCTTTTGGCCAAATGGGCATCTTATACATGGTTAATAACAAGGTCATAAAATGTAAAGTAGCAGCATAGATGTACATCAAGCGTTTAATTAAAAACTTAAAAGTGCATAGTGCTAACTTTCAAAATGTTTTAATGAGGTTCCGGCTCCTTGTGATTTGCTGTCTTCTTTCTAGATACCAAGCGCACCAAGTATGTATATGATAAGCGTAAGTGCACCAAGTATGCATTTCAAGGTTGTTACTCGGTGCACTTTGTCTTTCTAGATATTGAGTGCCTAGGGAGCTTCAACTTTTTATATGATCGTATATGTAAAATAGAAATTAATCTATTCATGCCTTTATCTATAATTATTACTTTGATATTACATTTGTATGTGAGTTAATAATTGGCTTTGTTTAGGGTAACCAACCAGAATCGTGGAAACATGAAGCATACTTGTTATTTCCGGTTCATTTGGACGGAACATTGTTGGACAATGCAAAAACTATGCAAACTAAGAAAGAATTCTACCCCACGCTCATCGTGCTTCAAATATTCCGACAGGTGTGTGCATATATCTCCTCTATGTGTACCTTCATTTTACTTGATTCTTATTCTGTTGCATGTGGTGTCCACACATTATTGACAAGATACATGCACTGCTATAACGAATTTCAACCGAATATTTGTTTCTTAGTCAGCACTTATCATTTGGTGATTATTAAAAGATTTTGCATATTTTGTATTTTCATTTGCTTCTACATCCCAATAAACTGGTTAGTCATTCGCTTCTGCATCATAATCCAATAGGAATGTTCTTACCTGATGATTGACAGATCGATGGATCTAGGCTCACCTCTGGAAGCCAAAGTGGGTGTTCGAGTTATGATGTGCTATCCAGGGTGCAGAACATCATACAAACTAACCCTTGGCCCATTTCACGTTTGAGTCTACATCTTGAGCATCTAGAGGATGAGATTGCAAGCCTTTGTCCATTACAATGTAAAAAGGAATATTAATAGTTAGATCTGTTAATTTTCTTGAGCACAAGTGCCTTTCAGATTTGGTGGTTCCTAGGCTGCTGCTTGCCTCCACGTCTGGCGGTTGCGTCATTTGTTCATTATAAGTCTACTATTTTATTAAGAGTTAGATTGTACCGATTTAATGAATGTGGCGAATGAGGTGTGGTCCCAGATATAAGGTCCTAACTACACAGGTGATACTCAAGAGTTGTAAATTGTTGGAACTTGAGCTTTGAAGAAACTTAGGCACTCAGGGTACTACAAATTGGATCTGATGACACCTGAACTGCACTGCTAGTATGAAGAGTCCAAAGGCTGTCATGTCGAGGTCGGAAAGTCGAGCTTTCTGTTATTTCGGTATTGATGTTTTGCACCCTGGAATGTTAACAAACTATAACTTTATTTCCCTAGGTTTTCCTCCAATGCAAAATTCATTGTACTCTTTTCCGGATTGTCATCTTATATATTTCTGGATACTTGCTTCATTCAATGAATTAATTAATAATAAGAATTCTCAAGATTCTTTAAGTTGGAAAATTGGTCATATGATGCAGAGCTTGATGGGGACATCTAGTTGTTTTAGTTTGTTTTAGTTGGTTGGGCTATTTTATCTTATTTTATTTTAGTCGGTTATTGTAGTTGGCTTATCTTATCCAATGTTCTAAATGTAGGATGTTGGTATAATGTCGGAAGACAAGATGTAAAGTCAGATTGCGGATATCGGAAAATTTCAGGGACATTTGCTCAAATTCGCTGTCATTTTCGGAGGTCATATATATATATATATTATATTGTATGTCCTAAATATCATAAATATCTTAAAACATCACATATATGATATATCAATGTAATATATTTAAACCATCTTGTTTAGGGTATACTTACCTCGACAACTTACATTAAAGCTACGACTATGAATATATGAATCATGATCATTAACTGAACTCCAAGATGTAGCCAATTGAATATCAAGTTATCAACCTACAAAGTATGAACATGGAATCAATATTCAAGTCAATATATAGGAAAGATTAAAACCATCTAAAGCAATAATCCAAATATAGTTCTCAAATACATTTCAAAATCAGTTCAAAGCAATTAATCCATAAGGTGACTTATGTGAAATCTCTTTCCCAATCCTCCTCCGAAAACTCTGGATTGGATTTATCTGAATCGATCACATCATCCATTGTAATCTTGAGCTCCATCTCATGTCCTCTGATGATGACTTTGAACTGAATGATTCTGTGTCTTCTTCACATTCATTTGCCAATGGTCTCTTGACTTCTCTCTTAAAAGTCCTCAACTTCGTTCTTGAACTCTTTCTTATCTTTGTAGTAGCTCCTGAGGATTTTTTCAATTTGCCTCCAAGTTAATCTCTCTCCGGGAAAGACTTCACCATCGCTTTCTGAAGCGGGAGCTCCATTTGTTTTTGGAGACATCAACCAATCAGTAACTCTTTCTTCATCATCAATAGCGGTCAAAGGATCCATATTAGTCAATGATGTTTTAATTTTAATTTTTGCATTGAACTTGATGAAAACAAAGTTATGTAATTTCTTATGACTTAGTCTATTCCTCTTTTTTGTATGAATCTATAAAGAAAGAACCATTCAATAAATAAATAAAAGCACATGTATTTAAAATTCAAAAAGAAATACTAGTAAAAAAATATATTTTTTATACCGTCTCAAAGGTGCTCCAATTTCTCACACTCGGACGAGCTTGTTGTCAAGTTCACGATCCTCATAGCCATTTCCCTCAACTCAGGAGCATCGGTCCATGCCTCATCCACCAATTAGCTAATCAATTGAAAGTCATCAAAGAAGTTAACAACAAATTAAGCTTTATAATCTGTTCACTAAAGTTAATAACAATTTATCAAGCGATGTACCTGAATTATGATTAGAATTTTCTGCTTCTTTCTTTGCCCAATCTCTCCAAAAAGAGCCTTTCTGATATTGATATAAAGACAACTGTTAAAGTTATCTTATTGAGAGTTTCATGATTTTCTAGATTGAACCTATGCATGACCTCAACAAGCCTATCCATAAAGGTGCCGGCCTTTTTCGTCCTCTTCTTTTTGTAAAAGGTGTAGGTTCAAGTAGTGTCTCACTCTATGTAAAGGCCCCTTAAGCTTATCTTTTCATCTTTGTCAATAATATTTCATATAGGAATATATTTCTTCTCTTTTGAGTCGAGATTTTTTTGGATTTTTCCTTTGCTCTTTCTAAGCCATCATAAAGAAATCTCATAGATGGCTCATCACCATTAACTCGTCGAAAAACTTTCACTAGTGGTGAAAAGAGTTTAAAAAAATGGTCCACATTGTCCCAAAATCTATTGAAACTAATAATATCAGTAACCTACTAATACAAATTGGTCAACAATCAAGATAAAGTAATTTCTAATTATTATTTAAAACCTAGAAAGTCTATAAATTATACCTTCTTTCCCACATTCTTTTCAGAAAGTGGATGTTGCAGCCATCTTTCACATATAACATTCTCTTCAACTCTTTTCTTTTCTCTCTCATAGAATTGAAGGAGAGAAATTCACTGGCAAACCTAGTAGCTCCGGGCCTTAAAAGATCATCGTGTGGCTATAAATTAAACCGACATGAACCTCCCATTCACGATAGCACTACGGATGGATTTGATTTTGGCGATGTACCCTAGCATTAAATTCATCGTGTGTGCAGCACAAGCTGTCTAAAAAATGCCAGCCCTCTTCAATTGCATAATATTTGCTGCCGCCATGTTTGATGCATTGCTCATGACAATCTGAATCACATTTTATGTCCATGCATATCTAATTGCTTTATCAACAAATTAAAGAAGGTTGTGCCTGTTGTTTAAGCTCTTATTCTTTCGATTCAACCAAGCGTCGGTCATTAGCGTGCATCCATTAACAGCACAACTCTCCTTGAATGCCTTGAGACTCTTGTGTCTTCACCTCTCTTTCAAGAATAGTCTCGCTAAGCTCATAAGGTGATGGGGCCTCCAACATTTCACTAAATCTTTTGATTGCTCTCAACATCTGCTGGAACGAGAGAAGGGTAGCGGTGTTGAAGGGAATCCCGGCTTCATAAAATCATTTCTCAATGTATCTAATGATGTCTTCTCTTCTCTTCCCTTCTCTTCTTCCTTTACTCGAAGTCCATGGTAGTTTGCTTAGTTTTAGCGAACCCCACCAACTCTTTCGGAGTTCGTTGAGTAAACTTATCTATCAGACCTTTTGCCTTGATGGAGACGAATTCGAATTTGGTCATTTGAGATGAATAATAATTTGGATCTTCATAATCATATTCATTCTCTACAATGCATACATCATCAGTTAGAGCTTGAAAATCGACCGCCTTAGCTTCCTTTTTTGCACTGACTCCCTTCAACAATTCAAGCACCTTCACCTTCAAATTATCGGGGACTTTCAAACATGGCGCACAATTATCTTGTCGACCCGCAAGATGTTTCAAACAGCTTACTCCCCCTGACATAAATGATCACAATATTTGCAACGCAATTGTTGTGTACTAGTATCAACTTTGATCGCATGTTCCCAACACGGATCTTTCAATTAACCCGCTGATTGTACTTGTAGAAGCTGCGAAGAAGACATCTTGATTTGCTCTTTTTACCTTAAAATAGACACCAAATACAACAAGAAATGAACAATTGGAACACTTTAAATTTCATTCAAAACAACACAACAATATTATTTGAATCAGACACTCGGGAAAGGTTGTCGGAGGTCAGGGAAATTTTGAAATCTCGGCCGAAATTTAAAACATTGATTACATACTTTCAAGGGTAAATTTAAAACATTATTCATATTGCTTTAAACAAACAACATACTAAAGCAATTTTTCTTTTTGAATTAATATTTTTCATATACTCAAGCAATTTTTCACATAATCAACAATTCAATGTACTCAAGCAATTTTTCACCTAATTTAATCTCATCCACAATTAAATCCCATCTACAAATTTTCACCCAATTAAATCAATAATGAATCAACATTAAATTTCATCCACAGAACACTTAACCATCTCTCTGAATTAATATCCTATCTCATCTCTCTGCTATCTCTCGATCTCTTTTTGTGTTCTCTCTCTCCATCTTTCCCTCTCCGCTTTCTAACTATCTCAATTTCTCTCTGCTCTCTGAGAGAGCAGAAAGATTGAGAGTTAGAGAGCAAAGAGGGAGAGATAGAGGGAGAGAGCAGAGAGAGATGGAGAGAAAGGGAGCAGAGAGAGGTAAAATTACCTCTGGATTGACGACAAGGACGACGAGAACTTCGGTGACGATGAGAACCTTCAACTTCAAGTGGACGACGACATCGAGAACCACCACGAATGACGGAGGCGATTGCGAGGTAGGTCTTCTTTATGGGCGACAACGATGATTTTTTTTAGAGCTTAGAGAGCGAACTAGAGTGGGAGAGATTTGGGGATCTAGGGTTTTTATCCCCTTATCGGTTGGGTTTCGAAACCGACTCAAAAACCAAATCAGACCACAAAATCCGCCAACATTTGGAACCACAAAATCAGCCGAAAATTCGCCGAAATTTCAGCGACATTAACCCCATTTCGAAATTGGAAATTGGGTAGTTGATTTTGTGTCGACCACATGCATTTCCCAAAATTTCGAAATTTTAGCTGAAACTTAAAACATGATCTTATCTTATTTTAGTCCCACAATGCTTGTGGTGGGAAATTTCCTGTGATGTAGGCCTACAAAAGGTTAAGACTGCTTATGAGTTCTGAAGTTAATGAAAATTGATATTGATGCTTATGTTTTTGGGTAAGATGCCCTAGAGAGATATTCCCAATTCTTTTCTTGGGTACAAACCCTAAATTGAGATTTCTTAATGTTCCTTCTCAGTTATTTCCTTTTTGCAGTTCGCCCCCATCAGTTTGGTATCAGAGCTAAAAATCTAAATAAATTCGTCCACAAAATTTTCCCCTCCTTCCACAAAATCCTAGTGTCCACAAAATCTTTTCTCCTCCCAAAATCCAGAAATTCCCAACTTATTTCAAACCCTAGATCTACTCTTGGGTTTAATTTTTTTAAAAAAAGAGAAAAAGAAAAGAGAAGAAAAAAATGGAAAAATGGAAAAAAAGAGAAAAGAAAGAAAGAAAGAAAAAAATACAAAAACCCCCAGCCGCTCCCCGTGACCTCTCCTCCCTCCTCATCCCACCGACATCATCGACGATGCAACAAACTCCACAGCCTCAACGCATCAACATCCACTGCCGCTACATACTAGCAGATCTAAAAGAAGAGATAACTCCCCCATCTGCAGCCCACAACCACGATGGCGACGATATTTCCTCTCCCTCGCCCCTTCTCCCTGAGATACCAGTGTCTGACAATAACTTCCCCGACTGCCTCCTCCATCACGCTCGTCCTCCCTCAGAGTTCGTGCTCCAACAAATTTGGTCCTCATGCTCGTCCTTCATCATCATCGACTGCACCGCCTCGCTGCCGACTGACAACTGTAGCTCGCGCCTTCACACCGACATCCTCTTCGACAAACTCGCCGACCTCGCACCGCCGTCATCTTCATCTCCGTTCACCGACGTCGTCTTCATCTCTGCATCACTACCGCCACCATTCTTCACCCTCGCAGTCTCCTCTGCCGTAGCCCAGGACCTTGCCTACCGCCGACGCCCCCTTCACTTCTCTTTTGTTGTGCCACCACAACCACTACCTCCCCTCTTCCTTGATCCAATCGCCACCTGCAACGAAGCATATCGGAGAGAGAAAGAGTCAAATCGGGTCTCAGAATTCAACCCGACACGATTTTAATTATCTACTGGGAAATCAGGTTTAAGTTAAAAAACCGCTTGCTACAGTGCGGATCCAGTGCTACAGTGAAAACCCGACCTGCAGAGCATAGTTCTCACCCGCTAACGCAGAGTTTCATTTTTGGACGATATCTTACGATCTGGATTCCGATTCAGGCGTTTGTCGTGGCTTTGAGTTCGTGGAGAAAGCTTCGCACCTGCAGTTACTTCAGGTCACTGAGGTCAACGTGACCTCAGTAGAGCCGATTCGGAGTCCAACAACTTTGTAGCAGTCCAGACCCCATTCGGAGTTCGTTTCAGGCTCGATTCAAGCTCTATTCACACCATTTTTTAGGCTATCTTCTCCCAACTCACACTACTGCTTTTCAGGATCATGTGCATGATTTTCAGCCCTCGAGTGTGGACATTTCTTCAAGGAATCCTAGAGGAACTCTACATTGGGTGAGAACAACTCACCCCTCAGGTAAAATCTGTCTTGAACTGAATTTTCAATTGCTGATTTTGCAAATATTATTAGACCGCAATTAGTTATTAGCGATATTGTGAGCTTTTTCTATGTAGGGTTCGCATCATTGCTTGTTATTTTTATCATTTGTAAGATTGCATTTGTTGCATTTAGAAGTTGAACTTTAGGGTGTTTTAATTCTCTCATTTAGTGCATGCATTCAATTTTATTTTTTAGTTTAGGATTTTGCTTACATCTGCGTGCTTGTGTAACTTCACCTTTGTGTCGTAGATTGATACCATAACAAAAATCTAACATGAGTAATCAAGATAACAAACTAACTGACACGTTTGATAAGCTTGATCATTATATTAAGGGCGTGTTTGTTTCGCCGCAAATCGCCGCAAAACGCAAGTCGGTAAACTTCTTTTCCATTTTCCGTTGTTTCGCTGAAAAACAAGTTGCAAAATGCAACTCTTCTTTTCTTACTTGCAGTTGCTACAGTTAAATTTGTGGTCATGTAATCTCACTTTTACACTCATATTTTCCCACTTACAGTCGCTACAGTTAATTTTGTGGTCATATAACTCTCACTTGTAGTACACTTACAGTTCAAAACAATTACTTGATAATCAATATATAATTTATTATTAAATATTAATATTTTAAATAGTGTTAAATTTCTTATTTAATTATTAATTATTTTATATTTTTAATCTTTAATTTTTTATTGTTTTAATATTTTTTAATATTTAACATTTACTATTTTAATTTAATATTTTTTATTTAATACTTTATTATTTAATTAATACTTATTCCATTTTTTATTATTTTATTTAGAGTTAATATTTTATTAATATAACAATATTATACTTTACTATATATTTAATTATTTATTTTTTAATATAAAAATTATTTTATTAATATCATATATATTTTATTATTATATTAATATTTTATTATGTTAATATTGTAATAATAATTCAGTATAATAATACTATAATGATAATTTATTATTAAATTATAATTATATTTTACTTTGTTAATTTTATAATTCTATAAAATTACAATAATATTATAATAAAATTTATATTATAATATTTTCAAGTATTTTTAATATTATAATATTATAACTATATTTTATTATTTTTGTAAGATTTTTTAATATTTATATTTTATTAGTATTCTTAAAATTTTATTAATGTTTTTTAGATTTTCTTAAAATTTGAATTATTTATTTAGTTAATATTTTAGTAATATTTTACTATTTATACTAATATTTTATTAATATTATTGTTATAAATAAAATATTAAGATTATTAATTTTTATCTCAAATTTATTAATACAATTTAATTTGCAATAATAGATTTAATTTAATAGTATTTATAATATTTAAATCACTGCTACAGTTATTTTGTGGTCAACTTTTCCACTTACACTTTTACATTACCAACCAAACGCCGTAAAACACAATATACTTTACCATTTACACTTTCACTTTATCAACCAAATACCGTAAAACACAATATACTTTTTCATTTACACTTCACTTTATCAACCAAACACCGTAAAACACAATATATTTTTCCTGCTACAGTTCATTTTTTTCATTCTCATTTTACGACTTACGACTTGCGACGTTTTGCAACGAAACAAACAGGCCCTAAGCAACTTTGAAAAATGATAGAATCTCAAAATATAAAGGCACATGATGGTCCCAGTGAATATGAATGTCATGATAACTATAAGACTTGCATTAAAAATGACTATGAGGATAACCATGCTTATGATTGGCGTTTCACTAAGAGAATAACGTGCAAGTTTAGGTTCAAAGAGCCAAAATTTTATGGTTACCCTGATCCTCATGCTTTTAGCAATTGGGTAGCCGACATTGAGTGCTATTTTGACAATTATGAAATGTCTGATTTAAGTACGATTCGATTTGTTGAATTGAGACTAGTAGGGCCAGCTAAATTTTATTGAGATTTTATAACGAATGCACGCAAGAAACTGCATAGGAAACCTATAGAGTTGTGAGAAGAGATGAAAGTCAAGCTTAAAGAGAGATACCTCCTTGATTTTTATATGAACCGCCTTGTGTATGATCTACACAACCCTCACAAGAGTCGACAGATTGTGTCTATTAATGATGTTGGTGAATCGAGGATTATTGAGAATGTTACTGTTCTTTCTAAGATTACTAGTATTGTTAAGAATATATCAATTGACTCTTCTTTCAAGATTGCTAGTGTCGTAGAGGATACATCTATTGTCTCCTATGTGTTATCTTCAAGTCTTGATGAGGTCTATGTTTTTCTCCAGAGGATACTATTGATACTAGTGATGTTGTAGATGCATTAATGGAGTTCAGCACATCTATAACTGATGAGATCAATGTTAAAAATGATAATCATAATAATCAGAAATAGATGTTGAATCTATTGTAGTTATTCCTAGTGTTTCATCTTCTAGTGAGTCATTAGAATTTCTTGCCATGTTATATAAGGTTAATACTGGGGTTTTCTTCTTTTAATGGGTGTTTGAATTTCTCTCCTGACTCCTGAGTTACTTCAGATTTCTATCGTTCCTAATAATGTTATATCATTAGCAGTGTCTGAAGTACGTCCTCTTAGAAAACTCATGCCTCTTTTCCCTATCTTTAGAAGTTAAACCTAATGAGTCAATTGCATTGCATTTGCCTGTTGCAGATGATGAAACCTCGAGACAGATAGCAATTTGCAATGAGAACTATAAATTTGTTGCATTTTCACATAGTATCTTGCAGCAATTTACAGTTAATGAAATGACATGTATGTTTTCACCCTGAGATTGTGAGGACGTTACGCAGTATGCGTACTTGTTCTTATAGGGCTCTGAGAAGAATTGCTTTCATCACCTGGATATCCCATGGGATTCTGGTATCAGCTTGACCTTCAGGGGAGCGGACTCGACTTGATTTACTGCATGTGCCTCTCTGGATTTATCATTGTCTATGATAGATCCATCATAGAAGGTAGCTCCATCTTCACCGCCTTGGTTCAGCCTGGATGCACATTTGCTGATTTCACGATCACCACCATGGTCTAATCGAGAGCCGAGGAGATCTACACTCGACAGGGTCGACTTTCCCCAACCCCGAGGGAATGATGGGGACATCTAGTTGTTTTTGTTTGTTTTAGTTAGTTAGACTATTTTATCTTATTTTGTTTTAGCTGGTTATTGTATTTGGCTTATCTTATCTTATTTTAGTTCAACATTGTTTGTGGTGGAAAGTTTCGTATGATGTAGGCCTATAATAGGCCAAGACTGTTTATGAGTTCTGGAGTTGATGAATATGAAAATTGTAATTGATGCATTTTTAGCCAGTATGTTTTTGGGTAAGATGTCCTAAGGAGAGATTCCCAAATCCTTTTCTTGGGTGACAAACTCTAACTTGAGATTTTTTAGTGTTCGTCCCCAATTATTCTCTCCCATCAGAACTTTTTCTGACTTTTGCTGAGGCTTTTAAGAGCCTTTTTATGTATATGAGAGGCCTTAGGAGCTGTCTCACAAGAAGGGAGTCTCTTATTGTTTGGTTTTCCTTTGTTCTAAAAGCTTTATAGACAAAAAAACATGTGTTTTGAAGATCAATTGCTCGTGCATCAAATGATTGTAAAATAAACAATTTTCAATTGTTAGAAAATGATTCTTTTTTGCCACCACTTAAAGTATAGGTATATAACCTTCAAAATGCATGAGTGTTGTGTATAAAGCTTTCAAAATGTATAGATCAAGATTAATGGAAGATTAACGGAATGAATCATCTAATGTTATTGCAAAACATGTTTTTTTATATAGAGGCATAACTAAGTTAGTTCTGTCCTTAAGAGTATTAACGCCTCCCCCCCCCCCCCCCCCCCCCCCCCCCCCAACCAAAAAAAAAAAAAAAAAACGCACACGGATCAATCTTATGTTTGAAGAAACCATTTGCTTCCTTGTGTGGAACTACAAGTTGCAAAATTGCTATTCAGGATCATTCAAGAGGTGGGTAAACACATGCGAATCTAACTCCAAAAAACAGATCCATGACATGAGCACTTGTGTTAAACCGATTCCTTTTACCACTCTTAAACGTAGAACTTATCAGAAACACCAAACAAGGATAAAAATGAAAATCATATAAGAATAAGATGCTAGATAGCTGAAAAAAATAGGGTTTACAAATTATAAAAATATAATTAGCAAATAAAGGAAAAACATGGCAATACAAAAAGATTGTATATACAAAACGAAAAAAGAAAGATTAGGACTTTGGACACAAACTCACTGTCCATTCCTATTTTTTTATCGATCTGATTCGGTCAGTTCAGCAGGAGACAAAATGTTGCGATCTTTGTGGTTCATTGATGCAACCAATGGGTCTAAATATGTCTAAGATCTCAGAATCAAGAAGATGTTGAGTTGCCTCATTGCATCTAATGTTAAGAAGATTGATATAATCGAAGCTAAGAGGGACATCTCATACATCCTATGTTGCAAAGGCACTAAGGTGAGAGGAAAATTTGGCCTGTTCTACAAAGTATTCAAGAATTGCAAATCAGAGGCTTTTGCATGATTATCTCTTTACTGGTTGGTATGACCTTACATCCTTACAAGTCCTTGCTGAATCACTACCATGGAAAATAAATATTTTTGAAGGTTGATGTTCTCAAGCACAAGCTGGGCCAAGATAAGAAGGTAGTAAATGCAGGGATGAACACAGAACACGCTGACACCTAATGCAGTATAAACATTAAGGTTGATGGCCTGAAGAGTCCTACTATATAGATGGAAACATAGGACATTTTTCTTCCTAGAACTATATCTGTTCGAAATGTTGTAACAACTTAAACTGTAAATCCCAAGTCTGATGCACCATGTCTGGAATCCTATTCATAAATAGTCATTCCAACAATGAAACAACATTGAAAAGCAAACTTAAGAGACCTGATTTCTGAACATTTTATATTACATACAGACCCTTTCTTAATTAATTAAATAACTTCTTTCCATAAATAATATTCATATTCTTTTATAAGCATTTTTATCACAAGTATTTAGGTTCAATTGTCTCAATGAGTGCACAAATGCATTGCTGACATATACTTTATTGCATTTCAGACATAATAACTTTAGTTCATTAAGGTATATGGCTAGTCACATAGCACAATGCACCCTCACTCTATTCATGTCATTCATACAAAAATCAAATTATAATCTTCAAATTATGTATTTGTATGAACAATTTCATAATAATGTTGTGTTAGCAAATAATAAACCTTTTTCATGTGTTATTAATTTGTAATAGTACAGATATTTTGCCTAATCATGTTCTGAAAGTAATGAAAACTACACTGTTGATAAAAATGATGTAGCATATTAGGTGATTGATTAAGCTGATCTGTAGACGAGCCAAGGTTCTAAGTTTATGTTTAACATATATAGCATGGCATGAATTGTACAATTTATCAACTGATTGATGGAATGTACGTTGTTGTGTTATGTACAGTTTTTGCTAGTAATCGCGCACTTTGAATCTTGCTTGTTATACTGTGTGATGCATAGAATTATACTGATAAGAGCTTGATAGGTAGTCTTCATGATGCAATTTGTTCACCGCAATATGTATTCATGCAGATTCAATTGGTGTTATTGATTACGAATATTGCATGGTAGGATTTATTTACCTGTGGATAACATTTTTTTTATTGGTAGGATTTCAGTTCATGAACAATTTGATTTTGTTTTTCTCCTTGAATTTTTTTACTCAATTCTGCCCAGATTATGATTTGGATGAAGATTCCTAAAAAAAGGGATTTGGATACACATGATTAGAAAGGGGTGGAAGAGAACAATTTGTAACAAGACTATTGCCAATATAATTTTTATAAATATAATAGGTTTAGAACTCTACATTAATTCAAAAGTATAATTTTTATGGAAGTAGAGGGCATGTTTGGTCTTGTACTCAATAGGAAAACCATACAGTAATGAAATGTTTTGATGGACGTAGCCCTGCAACTAAAATGAGTCTATTTGATAGATGAAGAGACGTTAGACCCATTGGGTTTGTATACATAGTTACATACACGGGTAGGTAGGCAGGTATGTATGTTATCAAAAGTTAACAATTTAAATTGGATATATGTTATCAAATGGTCACCATTGTTTTTTTTCCTTTTATTAATTGTTATTTGTACAAGCCATGTAATTTGCAGGCTCTACAACCTTACTTTATTGTCTTATATTTTTTACTGCACATGTTCCCCCCCTTTTATTATAAGTTCTAACAAAGGATTCTTGTCCATCATTTCTAGTCTAAAACAATTTTATAGAAGGAAGATTAGTATCATTTCACAGTCTTGATTTGCATTAAACGTTCAACTCTTGAAAATCTGCAAACTTCTATAATGAGTGAGAACATACCATTCAACATTATTGAAACTTGGGTACAACTCTAGAATGTGGCATCTTGATTTCATCAGCCAATGTCAAATATTTCCATCTGTTACTTGCAATGCATTGACATCTTTTGCATTCCTGCTTCCTGTAATCTTGTACCCTGTAGATTTCCATGCCATTTAACATATGATTGTTGACAGCTTTGTGCAGGACTGAAGCACATGCACAATTTTGATCCTCCATACGCACATAATGATGTTAAACCAGGCAATGTCCTCATAACTCATAGAAAGGGACAATTCCCTCTTTCAATACTGATGGATTTTGGAAGTGCTCGGCCTGCAAAAAGGGAGATTCGTTCCCGTTCAGAGGCTTTACAATTGCAGGTAAGGATTCTTTATCTCATGCTGGAAAATTTCTTTCATCTAATCATCATAGAAACTACTTTTATAATTGTTATATAGTTGTTCTGCATAAAATAAAATAAAAGCAAACTGAGGGTGGGATCTTTTTCTCTGTTATGTTAGTAATACTGATTATATTGCTGCATGTAGCATTTTGTTTTGCATGAAGTCTTGTTCATTTGAAAAATATATTTTGGGGAGAGTGACATTGTTGCAGGGGGTGCCTGAGTAAGTGAACTTTAGTTGACTGCTACCTAATAATTTTAAATTGGGTGTTCAGGAGTATACACACATCAAAGTATCATTCATTTTAGTAGGAAGAATCAGAGTAGGAAAATTCAATTTTGTATTTGGTTTCAGCTCTGTCCTTCTCCCAGGTCTTTATTGTAACAGTTTCGCATGTATGTGTTTGTGATTCCTTTTCCAATACAAATAAACTTTTTAGTTTGGAAGAGAGACAGAGCCTGTTGAACTCAAACAAATAAAATAAAATGTACCAGAATAATGAAGAAGCTAGATCTCTGCCCATTCTATCAGCCTCTCTCCTGTTCCTTGTATTCTGTTGCATTCCAGTGTAAGTTAGTCCTTTGGTTGGCTGCCTACTTGGTCGTTGAATTCTCTGAAACACAGATACTTAATTACCCATTTTATTCATTTCAGATAATGATATGATACTCTCTGATATTTTTAAAATACATGCAGTAAGTGTTTGGGCATTTCTTTAATATATAAAAAATTTAATGGAGTTAGATGAAAATATGAATGTAGACACAGTTAGCCATTAGGAAGAAAATTTATTGGTTCTTCAGAGTCAGACAGAAATATGTGTATGGTGATGTGATACCCCATTTAGACCCCATTTAGACAGAAAGTAATTATCTTACAGATTATTTTATAATTTTAGCTTCTTTCCTGACCAAGAACATACACTTATATATGAGTTAATATACATATCTTCATCGGTGCTTTTGTCTGGATTTTGAGTAATTGCTGCTTTTGACACCTTGCAACCGTGTGAGAGTACGACACTCATTTCTGTGTCCAAAGATCATATATCTTATCAGTGCTTTGGGAACTCTTTTATCATCTGAAAACCTATAAAACCAAGAGAAAAGTTGTCAGTGAAGTTTAATATTACAGTGCGACATTTCTTATTGGAGCCGTTAAATTTGTATTGCTCTTTTGAGTTGAACAATTAGCTGGTTGTTGGCACACATCATATGGATTCATTGCAGCAATTCTTTTGTGTGTACAGTTCTAGTGAGTAGTTCGACATGAGAAAGAGTTGCATCTTGATGACCTGACCTTGTTCCTCACTTATTAATTTCCTTTGATGAATATTTATAGGAATGGGCTGCTGAGAATTGTTCTGCACCTTTCCGAGCTCCTGAGTTGTGGGATTGTCCAAGCCACACCAACATTGATGCTAGGACAGATATTTGGTCTTTAGGATGCACCTTATATGCAATAATGTAAGAGCTATCTTCTTTGTTTCTTTTCACTGATATATTATGTTATATGTCTGCCTTTATTTTGATCTTTGATCCTCTACTTACTACATATCTTTTTCTTAATTTCTCTGTGGACTTACAAGTTGGAAAATCAGTCATGGTTTGCAGGGGGGCTTTAAGAGAGTTAATCATTGTTGGCTTTGGCCTAGCAACATTTAGACACTAGTGCTTATGCAAACATAAAATTTCAATGAATAGTACTTTATAAAGTTAAAGCATCAAGAAGGATACCATGCTTATGAGAGCTTTTGTTGCAAGTGAAACAAGTCTTGCTTGTCTGTAAGCGATTTGAGGGGTGTGGTGAATAAAAGAAAATATATGCTATGGAAGACACGAACATTCAAAAACAATAATTTTGAAACCCAAAAATATGATTGATGTAATACATGATCGCAATCACCTTTGAATACAAATAAAAAAAGAAAAAACTAGGGTTTTACAAGAAATAAAATGAAAAGAGAGATTAGGGTTGGAGAAAGAACTAGATAACTTTAGGCTTCACACCCCTTATGCGGGCTTCACACCCCTTACACTACGGGCTTCGCACCCAAAACTCAAGAGCACTCTCAAGAGAATTTTAACTTGAAATTTTTTTTATTTAATCATTGTCTACTTATTCATTGAGTTGAACTTCTTTATATAGGCTCTTAAAAAGCGAACTTCTCGGATATAACCGATGTGGTACTAAAAGAAAGATAAACAAAACACATCTTAAAATAAGTTAAGGCATGAAAAGACAACTGGCAACTGGTGTGATGGCCTCATCATTTCCCCTAGGGTGAGAGAAACTCGATCCTGTCGAGGGAGGGTCCTCACGAAGTATCTCAGTCGGACCAAGGTGGTGGTCGTAGCAGCAACATGGGTACATCATGTCGAGACCATGGTGGCGGAGGAGGAGCTGGTCTCCATGATGGATCGGCTGTGAAAGATAGCAGCTTAATCAAGGCACAGAGAGTAGAGCGAGACGCATCATCTCTGCTGAAGACGGAGCTGATATTAGGACCCCATGGGCTATCCAACTCGTAAGTAACGGAAGCAATCCTCTTCAGAGTCCTATCGAAATTTTTACGCCAAGCGTGCAACTTCCTCGCGGCTCAGGGTGACTCGTAACCATCACCTTATATCAACTGCAAATTTTTACAAAATACTATATGGGTATGCAGCAAATTTGAAGATGTCATTGCAAATTGCTATCAACCCAGTGATATCATCAATATGTGCAACATGCAGATGCAAAGCAGTAGGTATTTTAGACATAATTTTTAATGATGGGAGAATGAGAGATATGATATGCTTAGAAGGATACATATCTAACGATGGAGGTACACAGGACTTAGACACAAACCCTAAACAACCCGAAAAGGAAGTATTAGAAACCATCTCTGCTGGACCTTGGTAAGAAATTCAGGTGACTCCCAAAAAAAATTGATAGAAACAACCATAAAATTATATTCAGCACAAGGAGACTCGAATTGTTGACTAGGCACAATGGGTGTATTAGGCTTAACTATCTCAACCACGTCATTATTGGCACTATCAGAAGACATATTGATGAGGACATCTCTCCAAGATTGCGATTCTACATCAGGAGGCGTCGTCGTACTCTTCCAGTTTGGTTCGATTATGGCTGGGGAATTCAAGCTACATTAGGCTGTTCGTTTTAATTCTTTTTCCCTTTTATTGTAATTTTTATTTATTTATTTGGTAGTTTCTTTTAGTCCCATATCGGCTGTAATGGGATATTTCCTTTGATGTAGGCCTATTTAAGGCCAAGACTTGTATTGTTATTGGTAGTTTTGGAATGAATTAAAATTGCTTTTAAAGCTTTGCAGCATGTGTGCTTTGGGTGAGAAACCTTAGGGAGAGAATCTTGCCTGATTCCCCATCACATGTGGATTTCATCAATAATCAGTGTGTCAGAATCAACTGCTATGTCTTCAATTATATTAACAATCTTAGGAGGAACTTGGACATTCTCGATAACTTTCGAGTCGTCAACTTCATCAGTGGGCACATTCTAACATGTTAACTCTCCGAGGGGCACTGATAATCTTAATGTCCATATCTCTTATATTTAGAACATCCGATCTTGGCATTGACTAGCGTTTTGAAAGTCAAGTCCAACCTTAATGCAACATCAAATGTCTCTTCAACGGTATCTAAGTCATAGGGGCCAGTAATCATAGCACGTTTTATTTTAGATCGTAAATCCCAAACAAACTTAGTTACAATCTCAGAAGGGTACTCTCTCATTTTACTGCGATGGGTTAAATCTTTAAATATGGCAATGTAATCCTGAACGGACATATGACCCTGATGGAGGTTGTGTAGCTGGTCTAAGTGGAGGTCAGTATAATGCTGACTAGTCATGATGGCTCAAATAAACAAGCATATGCGGTGAAGAACCCTAAAGTCAAGTAAACTAAATGTATGAAAAGCGATAAATACTGATGCAACCACTAGATTGAAGTAAATAATATTTCAAAATTATAGCAATTCAAATAGTAGTTGCAAGTAATCTAACAGTTAACGATTCAGGTTAAGTTAGGATATCACCTGAGGGGTGAGTCATTCATGCCCAAACACAAAAAATCTCTAAGATTCCATTGAAGAAATACTCACACTGAAGAGAATAACTCACTCATAAAATACTGGAATAGCAGTAGTATGAAATATATGAAAGATGCCTCGAACTGGGCTCAAATCAAAATGGAAAAGAGGGCCTGAAACACTGCTCTTCTGTTGCACAAACAGTACCGGCTCCAAACATAGGCTTGAAGAGATCAGATTTGCTCAAAAAAATTGCAAAAACTTTACCAGTAACACCAGATTCAGCTACCAACCTACTGCTTCAGACAAAATTTGAATCGGACCCAAACGGGTCTGAAACGAGCTCCGGAATGGACGAGTGTTGGGCTTTGGGGGGACATGAACTGTAACCGGGAGGTTACTGTTCACTGTTAACAGTTATTGGTATTTTTTTCTTTTTTCGTTCTGTTTTTTGGCCAATTAGATCTAGGATTTGGGGAAGAGAAGAAATTCGAAGGGGATTGGGACCAAAGCTCTGATACCAATTGATGTGATACAGGATCACAATCACCTTCGAATACAAATAAAAAGGATAAAACTAGGGTTTTATAAGAAATAAAATGAAAAGAGAGATTAGGGTTAGAGAAAGAATCAGATAATTTTGGGCTTCGCACCCCTTACGCGGGTTTCACACCTCTTACATCACGGACTTTACACTCAAAACTCGAGAGCACTCTCAAGAGAATTTTAACTGAAAAAGTTTTTATTTAATCATTGTCTACTTATTCTTTGTAAATGAATTTCAAAAATACTAACATTTTATTTTTCTTTCTTTATGAATTTTGTGGGTGTAACTCACTGAAAGCCCTCACGTGACAACACTCGTCCTCTAGGGTAATCTAGAGGTTTAACGGCTTGTTGCACGTGCTAAGTGCAACTGTAATTCCTACGAAAGTGAGTTAGGCTAGATTAAATTAGTTTCTAACATTTGGTTTTGCTCGAGGATGATCAAAAGAAAGGTGTGGGAGTGTGATTGTACTCCAAAATTATATTTTTATTATCACTTTTACACATTCTTGACCATTCCTTTATTAATTAATGCTATTAATCTTCTTTTTGATTATGGTGTGCAGTTACTTAAATGAGAGGATAAAGATACAAGAAGCTTCATTTTATCCCTAATCCTATCTAAAGTTGGATTTTAAATTAAACTGAATCCAACGGAGGAAAGGATTAATTTTCATCTCCTAAATTCAAGTTCAAATTCAGAAGATAAAGTCGTAGAAGATGAAGGGGATAAAGCTAATCCTAATAGGGATAAGGAGGATAATTCAAATTAAATGGAGTTTAAAATTAATTCAGGCTCGGATTCAGACTGTATACCTCTTAGTATTCAGATCATAACTTTCGTTATAGATATTCAAATCTGATGATTCAAGATGCTACAGAAAGAGGACTTGAAGGACTACAATTCTTATGTTTACCACTCTGTCCAATTCAACCGTCTGATGAGTCATATTCAGCGATCAATACGTCAACTTGCTGCAGGTTTGAATTCCCATATTGAATTAGGAAACTTTCTAATTTGTATCCTAGTGTGATTAGTTTTGAGACCTATTTAAAGAGCTGAAGTATCTCATAATCTGTCATCTCACATCAGAAACCAAAATTAGGATTTTTTTAGATTTATTTTCTTTCCGAATTTTTATTTTTGTACGAGGAGGAAGACAAGTCTGTAATTGATCGTGATAATCAATAAACAAGTTCTATCTTTCTCATATCTTTGTTTTGTTTTTAATTTTGTTTTTTTTTATTTTCTTTATTTCTTGCTTTCTTTTACTTACCATGTTTACCATGAGTAGCTAGGTCTTTTCTCATGGCTTGCTAATGTATCACTACCATCACATCTAATGTCTAATGGATAACCGGATTAGACCATATGCATGCCTACTCCAATCTTTATTCTTGAAGACTCATTAGGAAAAACTTATAAATTGTTTAATTTTTGCAAAGATATTTCAAATATTCTTCTCTTTCAAAAATAAATTTTGAAAGTGCTAACATTTTGTTTTTCTTTCTTTATGAATTTTGTGGGTGTAATTCACTGAAAATCCTCACGAGACAACACTCGTCCTCTAGGTTGCTAGGTTGCTTATCCTAATGAGTCTTTAAGGATCAAGATTGGAGTAGGCATGCATATGATCTAATCCGATTATCTACTAGACATTAGATGTGATATTGGTGATATATTAGCAAGCCATGAGAAAAGACCTAGCTACTCATGGTAAATATGTGAAGCAAAAGCAAGCAAGAAATAAAGAAAAAAGTAAAATTAAAAACAAAACAAAGATATGAGAAAGATAGAACCTGTTTATTGATTGTCACGATCAATTACAAGAGTTGTTTTCCTCGTACAAAAATAAAAATTCGGAAAGAAAATAGATCTAAAGAAAAATCCTAATTTTGATCTCTGATGTGAGATGACAGATTGTGAGAGACTTCAACTCTTTAAATAGGCTTCAAAGCTAATCACACTAAGATACAAATTAGAAAGTTTCCTAATTCAATACGGGAATTTAATCATGCAGCAAGTTGGCGTGTTGATCGCTGAATATGACTCATCAGACGGTTGAATTAGACAGAGTGGTAAACATAAGAATTGTAGTCCTTCAAGTTCTCTTTCTGTAGCTTCTTGAATCATTAGATTTGAGTATCTGTAGCGAAAGTTATGATCTGAATACTAAAAGGTGTACAGTCTGAATTGATTTTGAACCTTATTTAATTTGAATTATCTTCTTTATCCTTATTAGGATTAGTTTTATCCCCTTCATCTTTTAGGACTTCATCCTCTGAACTTGAATTTAGGAGATGAAAATTAATCCTTTCCTCTTTTGAATTCAATATAATTTAAAATCAAACTTTAGATAGGATTAGAGATAAAATGAAGCTTATTGTATCTTTATCCTCTCATTTAAGTAACTGCACACCATAATCAAAAAGAGGGTTAATAGCATTAATTAGTAAAGGAATGATCAAGGATATATGTGTAAAAGTGATGATAAAAATACAATTTTGAAGTACAATCACTTATTCACTGAGTTGAGCCTCTTTATATAGGCTCTTACAAAATGAACTTTTCGGATATAACTGATGTAGCACTAAAAGAAAGATAAACAAAAATTATCTTAAAATAAGTTAAGACATGAAAAGATAGCTGGCAACTGGTGTGATGTCTTCATCATGATAACAATGTTTTTTTATTTTATTGGGATAGTAAATGTACATATATGCAGTTGGAAACTAAGTTATTTGTATATCAAACTTCACTGAACTCTTATTATTCTTCCCCCCCTTTAAATTGTTACTCTCTACTCCGAAAGAGAGAAGAAGGAAACAAGAGTTGGAATATTGTATGGTTCTTTTACCCCGCCTTGTATTTTGAATGTTCTACTCTTAACTTTATTTGCGAACTTTAACTGATTTAAATAATTTGCAATAGTACTAACCTGTGTACTGTCGGCGACGATTGTAAACAACACTAAGCAATTATATAGTTTGTATGGCCTGGACAAACAATTAAAGCTTTTTAATTTGTTACACATTTTCTATGTAACAGTTCCTTAAATTTTTGTCCAATTGTGGGTTTTGAGATTTCATCCTTTTGTACTGGTCTGGTCAGGTATGGTGTTTCGCCTTTTGAGTATGCGCTTGGTGAATCAGGAGGAAGCTTACAGCTAGCCATTATGAATGCACAAATAAAATGGCCAGCTGGTCCTGAACCCCCTTACCCAGAACCTCTTCGTCAATTTGTTCTCTGGATGCTCCAGCCTCAGCCTGCGGTTCGGCCACACATCGATGATATAGTCATTCATGTTGATAAGCTCATATCAAAATTCTCATCTTAAAGAGAAAGGTAGCTTCGTGCTTTGAGTTGGAACGTTGTAAGTTTCAAGTGCATCTTTGTCTATGTGCTCGAATTTGTCCTGTTATGCTATCTTGGAGTGGTTTGACTGTATTGTTATATTAAGCAATACTGATTCTTTGTAGTATTAGCATATGTGCATCGAGAATGACAGTAATGCTTCTTTCTGTACTTTCTGTAACTTGTATGGTCACAGTGAAAAAAAGGTTAGGCAGTAACTCTCAGTGCTACCTCAAAAGTTCGCTGGAAAAAGAAATTGAGCAACTGTGAGAATTGTTAGTTATACCAAATGACAAGGAAAATGCTTCATGTTGCTTGAATGCTGAGTAATATTTCGTTTCAGGTCTCAAATTTGTCAGAGCATCAGCAAAAAGCTATATTCTGTATTTTGCAGTTTGTAAAAGGGAAACAGGATGTCGAACCCTAGATTTTGTGAAATATTATGGCTCATTAACAAATGGGTAATATTTTGAATAAATCTTTTTTTAATTTTAATTCTAAAACAATCCTCTCCTAAATTGATTTCTAAAAACTGATGCCGTTTTCTCCAAGCACTGGCGAGTGCCTTCTTTGATCCTGAAATGACAACTCCAGGCCAAGAATTCTCTTTTATTCAGCTTTCAAAACTTGATCCACGTTGAAGCAAGGCCGAGAATCTAAGGGCGTTTTCAAAGTTTGGTCCGTACTGATTCTCTTTTATTCAGCATTCCAAAAAAAAAAATTCCAGCTATCTAGCATCTTATATGATTTTTCATTTTCTTTGTTTTGTGTTTCTGATAAGTTCTACGCATAAGAATGGTAAAAGGATAGGTTTAGCACAAGCGCTCATGTTATGGATCTGTCTTTTAGGGTTAGACTCGCAAGTGTTTACCCCCTCTTGAATGATCTCGAATAGGAATTTTGCTACTTGTAGCTCCACACAAGGAAGCAAATGGTTTCTTCAAACAGAATATTGAAACTTGAAGCTCCAAGCCACGAAACCTAGTGTGTGTGGGTAAGGCGTTAATATTCCTAGGACAGAACTCACTCAGTTATGCCCATTTACAAAAAATACATGTTTTGCAATAACATTAGATGATTCATTACATTAATCTTCCATTAGTCACCACTAAATGTCAACAAGAAGAAGCCCGTCTATTTAACAAAAAGAGATGTGTTATATATTACGCAGCTCTTGCTCTACTTTCATTCGCACTCAACTCTCTGTTTTTTCTTTCAGTTTCAAATCCAATCACCAACGAAGTGTGCCTGCCGTTGCGGTTGCTGTTGCTTGGCCATTATTTTCACTTGCAGCTAACTAAGTTTTTCTACCCTGGGATCAAGAGTGAAGCTCACAAATGTGAGCTTCACTGGGGTTGCCAACCCTGAACGGAGCTTTAAAGCTAAAATTAAAATAAAAAAATTGATCCAGGGTTGCTAACTCCGGAACAAAAAAGTGGTAAACGTCTGTCGCCGCAACTCGCCACACTGGTGGGGCAAAACGACCCAGCGCTGACATGACACCTACATGGCATGTTAGATATCGGTTTTTAGAAATAAATTTGAGGGATGTTGGGTTTTGGAATTAAATTTTAAAAATAGATTTATTCAAAAAATTGCCTTAACAAATCTATACCATTTTAGACTATTCTTAGCCTCTCAAGAGGAGGAGACTTTTAGGCAGTTACAATGCCAGGCAGCGTAATACATCGATGGTGGAGTATGGCAAAATGAAAGTAGTTTTTATATAACAAAGCAAATCAGATATACTTCACAATGACATAAAAGTGAAAGTTGGAACTCCAAAAGCTCTGCTCCTTTGCCTGTGGCTCTTGAGCAAAAGAACATGTCTTTTGTCTCAGTCTCTCCTTGCTTATGCACTTGTGTTGCCTAAAGTGCAGCACTAGCCACCAACATCCTAGAGAAAAGCTTAAAAAGAAAAAGAGCAGAGGCAAAGGCAAGAGCAAAAGTGAGCCCCCACCCCCAGGATTCATGTAAATTTTCCATGTGGAGCCTTGTATGTTACCTGCCTCGTTTATGAGCTCCACATTTGATTTGCTTGAGCTCCACCATCATCATGAAATCCCCCAACCATGGCCATTTCATTCCTCTACCCTCTAAAGATACTCCAGTATGCCCACTTGATCAGTTTCCAGGGATTCTCCTCAACCCTAAATAAGGAAACTCCTGTCCTGATCGTCCCAGCGTTGCCCGTTCCGTGCTCCCCAACCCTAACTTGCCCGTAACATGCTTTGAATACCCGTCCTGAATGGTCAATAGAAATCATCAATAACAGCAAAAGAAGCATAAAAGCTTACACCTTTTATGTTCGTCATCCAAGCATAAAGCACAGGACTATCAGCTTACACTTTCTGTTGGCACTCAATATCATCGACCGCGACAGCAGTCCAAATAACACCCTCAGTTTTTGGTTTATGCAAAAGAAGCAAGCAGCCTAATATTTCAAGAGTTAGATCATCTTGCAGTACAAGTGAATAAGACTTCCAGTGAGCAATGTGCGATAAGAACTGATATCACATATCTTCAGGTCATGTGGGCTGATAAATAGCTAACAACAACATCACACAATGCAAGATTGGTGAAGTCTCAGTTCTGTGCAGCTCTGGAGTAAGAAAAATTTACTCATCCGCGGTAATGGTTTTCAATTCTGAAAATAAAAAACGAAAGCTCGGAGAAATATTGTGAACACCTGCTGTAGTGAATCATTCATGATGTTATAACATGTAGGTGTATTGTACATTGAAACACCAGCCATATCCAATCAGCACTAATCTAATTTCTTATGTTCAAAATCTGTTTCTAAAATTGATATACAAAAGAACCCTCGAGCCTCGAGGGATCTCCAATGATGAGGATCCACAGATTCAAAGAATACAAGCGAAAATACATAGCCCCAATGGCCGAATTGTGAAGTCAAGCTGCAAGGTAGGAGGTTGATCTTGCTTTTTTCTATTACCAGCATGTAATTTGAGGTCTAGTAACCAGAACCCACTAAATAAATCAGAAATAATGATGATAACGACCACAATAAAGCTGCTGGTAGTCAAGGATTTCCATATATCAATCTTCATGTTCTTCTTCTTCTCCCTCAGAATCTACATAAGAAATCAAGAAAATATAAAAGGTCTCAAAATGCAGACTCAAACAATTTCATCTAACAGAAGCCATTTCTAAAGAATGAACCAAGGAAAAGGGGTGAATCTGTACAAGCTCCAGCTTTTAGAAGAAAAATGCTTCTGCCTTTAGGAAAAAAATTCTTAAAAATAAAAAAGGTGTCAGTATTAGCATTTTGAAGAATTGAAAGGTGTCAGTATGCATTTTTAAGAATTGAAAGATGATAATACTCTTGTAAGCAAAAAGTTGACTGGTGCAACCAAAATATGCTACTTGTTCACAACTCTGTGCTCATTGCGCACCAATGAAAATAAAACTAAAAGAAACAGCACGTACCGGATCGTACATCATCCCCGATGTGCCCTTTTGACTGAATTTGTTTCACAAGCATCCGGTACATTAAGACCCACCAATAGATATGAAGCACGAGCAATGAGAATAGAAGCGTATTGAACACATAATAGTATATGGCACTTACAAACTTGTGCTTCTCCTTGTCCAAAGTCAAGACAACTTCGTAACTGCCAAAAGAGGGTGAAAGGACCTAGTGTTAAATATTCATATAAACAAAACTTATTAACTCACACAAACAAATGCTTCACCTCATATTGAAGACCACTTAGTTACACATGCTAACCTTAACTCACATGTAAATTATCAATGTTCCGACACTTTGTGAATTATTATTATTCAATTTATGTTCTGCTCTCCACAAACCATACAAGCAGGGAGAGAAGATTCAAAACAAAACAAGTTATGAAGTTAGAAGATTCAAAACTAAAATGGTAACCGCCCACTAATTTATCTAAGAAATTTTTATTTCCTCATATTCGTAAAAGTCCGCATTTATAATACTTCTATAGCACATTCTAGCTATCCACTGGACCTCAGAAGGAAGTAGCAACAAAATCAATACTTAAAAAGTAATACCTGCATTCAGTAAATTATGCTCACCTTGTACTTCGGAGAATCCAGAAAGGGAAGTATATCAGGCGCAGTAATACCCATGAAGCAACAAAAAGAAGAAACGAAATGATAGCAAGCCACTCACAGCCACTATACTTCGACATCTTTCCCATTTCCAAGAATACATCACATGCATCATGAATAGCTAAAACAACTGAACCAACACGACCAAACCTGTTTGAGAAGGAAAGAGTAGAATTTCAGATCATAAAAACAAATTCTGTCATTCAGAAGCTGCTGGTACTAGAAAAGGATATGCAGATAAAGTCAGGCTAAGGAACATATATCGTATTATGAATCAACAAGCATTCTTTCTGACAATTTGTATGTGCATGCTTTAGTCCATACAACTAACCATTTGTGCACAAAGCTTCCACTAGTCATGAAATGCAGCTATTAGGTCGTCCCTATAATCTAAAATCAAGCCCAAAGGATACTATATGCCATAAGAAAATTCCAATTCCCAACAAAAAAAAATTGTTGATTCAATAAATATAATTGGCATGTTTATGCCTCAGGCCAGTTCGAAATTGCACACATGCTTGGGACTTGCATCTAAATCAGAAGAGCTGATAAAAGAACGAGGAGGACCCATATCGATTGTTTTAATTAATGAAAATCTCATGTAGACATGGACTCAAACCAGCAAATACCCATTTAGAGAGGAAACTATGCTCATCGCTGGAGTTCAGTAGCAAGTCCTATAAAGACTGAGGTTCATATCCCACCTCCTCTATAACTGGAGAAATCATTCATTAGTTTAAAGGAAATCTATTAGCTGTCATGTGTTAAGTTTGCTCCATAACATTGTCAAACCACAAACCCATTGGCTTAACATTTTGGGTAAGTGGTTATCTGATATGGGGTGTTAGAGCCAGTTTAAAGAGGACATAGGTTCAAAGTTCAAACCTTCTTGTTGGCAATTAAAATATGGTTATTTACTCTCATATGTTCTGTCTTTCCAAGCAAGCCATGTTTCCACTATAGGCCTTCCATGTGGCCAAAAGGCACACGTGGTATGACGGGGACTGTGAACTCTGCTTGCTATCCATGTAACATTGTTAGCCATCACCACAACTTAAGAATTTTGTTTTTTTTAACATCATGACAATAAATGATATCTGCAATTCACAGCAAAAATCGTAAAGGGACAATTTACAATTATCACAAGAATAGATGATACATAACGGTAACCATAGTGATATAGCCGCAAGATGTATTGAAAATAGTCATAGTGAAGGGCCAAAGGCACCATCTGAATTTAGTATTATGACAGTGGTCTTAGCAATTTGCTGGTGCTGGTTTCTTGTTCTTTTCTTAAAAAAACAAAAAACAAATACAAAAAGCATAGCCTGGTCTTGACCCAAGGATTTTCTATGACCCAACCTTGTGCCCTTATGAGTAAGCCTAGCGGTATCCTTGGTTTCTGATTAAGAAGTACAGCAACAACTCCTTAATTCATGCCAAAGTTATACTAATACTACAGTACTTAGTGTTCAGGGTCTCTGAATTTAAAGCCATGTTTAAAATTGGAAAAAAAACAAAAAACTCACATCTGCCGGTGAGTGTTCTTGCATAAATAAACACTTGAATTATCTATTTGAGAGTCGTTTCTGCAAGCTTTTAGAAAACAAATGGCTTCTAAATGAAAACAATAATCTGTGGTATATTTTTATTTGTTTGCATAATTATCACACATTAAGTATCCCAGCTTTTGTATGATAAATTGATTGCACGAACTATATTTCATGGCTGATAGTCAACACACTTTCAAATATCTTCCTAATTTTTTAAAGAAGCATAATTACCATGGACCAGAACAATCTTGGCTGAATGATAAAAGCCAATAACTGGGCTCAAAAACTCTGTTGTAGCCTCCACTATCCAATATCCACATTAACTTCCTCAGCTACCGTAGCTGCTCCATGATATTTGAAGCGGTGTTCCATACTATGAAAAAGAAAACCTTACACTCAACCATATACTATAAAGTGTATTTAAACCTCTAGATGTTAACTAATGGCAATTTCATGTAACAGAAGCTGCAAAGCTGCAGAGGAGATCACGGGTTTGCTATTTTACATGTCCATCAAATTTACAGATGAGATATGTAAACAAAAGGAAACAGTAAGAGCAAACTCCAGAACTGCACATACAAACAAAGATTGGTAGGTGGTGTTAACACAAGCGGACAAGGTTGAGAAAAGGTTAGCCGGTAGGAAAATAAAGGTCTTACCTAGGGGTGATAGGTTTGCGTTAGTTAACTCTATAATTGGTGCTTCACCCAGATATATTGTATGTCCTTTTTATCTTTTGGCTGACTTATTGTTAAAAAAAGTTAATACCATTAGGACAGGGTGTTCATAGAGTAGATCTCAAAGGAAGTTTTGCTGGTTTGGGTTTTTAAATATTACAATGCACTTCTCAGTAAGTTGCTATGGAGCACTTGATGTCAAAAAGAATTATATAATGGAGAGATTCTTTATTTAAAGTGAGGAAATTAAGATGGATGGTGAGGACCCTGGGAAGATAAGATGCATGGACAGGGGCACGCCGCCGCAGACACGACAGGATACACTGTTACACTGCAGATTCTGACAAGTATATCAAGAACTCCAATGGCATAGCATGAAGAATCGTGTGTAGTACATGACTGACGCAAACACTCCAACACAATAGAAGTATGTGCGCTTCATGGCTAGTTGGTCATCTCACATCTCGTTTGGAAGGTGGAGTGGTTGAGGATTTTATGAGCGAGTTAACAAGGCCCATGGTACTGGTAGTGGTAGATAGGTGACGTTTTGACCAATATGTATGAGTCTGATAGCTGAAAAGCAACAAAAGCTCCCCATCTTATTTGAATATGCTGCTGATATCCACAGGGCAACTTTTAATAACAATATATTTGGAGGTGTAATAAGGATTAGAAGATCAAATTTAATTGCATTTCTCTAAATTTGATGAATTTAATTAGCTTGATTTTGATTTTTACACACTACTCATAGGTATAACTAATCCTATGATGCATTGATATGGATGCACAACGGGATATGACATGATATGGGTAGGCGGATGCGGCAAATCCTAAAATTATGGAATATGAATTCATCATGGATACAACAATAAAATTCAACATTTAGAAAGGCTTTATTGTTCCTAGGAACAAACTTAAGTTTGTCTCCACTTACAATACTACATGATGAACCAATTCGATCTATATGGCACAAGACGCAAGTGGATTGAAAATCATGTGTTGTTCAAAGGTTTTAAAACAGGTATCTTACAGTTCTTGAACAAAAGAGATCATTATCAAAATATAGGTAAATTGCAAAATGGGTCCCCAGGGTTTCAACAAATCTCAAAATGTGTACTAGGGCAAAAAAAAAAAGGGTACCAAAGGGCCCACTTCGGTTAGGTTTAAGTGTTTTCTGTTGAAGTGCTGTTTGGCAACTCACGTGCGCGCCATGTGATACCAAAATACCCCCCTCTTTCACCTCCTAATAGAAAATGATCATCCTTCCCCTCAATTGAACCCATCATTGAAGCTCTCTTCTTCCTCTCCTTAGGTGAGATTGAAGTTACCACAGGTGAGACTATTTTGAGGGAGGGCAAGGATTCTAGAGCCAATGTTGATTCCCACAATAAGCGACAGGGCACCAAGAATAGTTACCCTCTTCTATGTGCCCACTTGCTGCTCTTTTTTTGGGCTCGATGACCCACCATCATCATCCTCAACTGCTGCCCCTATTAGTTTGTATTTGGATTTATATTTGTTGCCACACTTCATAATTCTCATCCTGCGGACACAAACTCTGTACTGCAGTGCAGAGAAGGAGAGATGATCAAGAATATTCCATACATAGAAAGATAAAGGTTACATGCTTGTTGGCCTTGAAGAAAAAGTGTTGCTGCTACTGGAGGTAGCAGATGGATTCACTCTTAATCTTGCCATCATACAATTGTTACCAAAACAAGTCATTCGATTTGTTCTTCTTTCAAGAAACAAGTTGATGATGGACCTGCTACTCGTGCAATAATAATGGCGAGTATACATGGATGACCTCCCATTAGTTTCACTTGAAGGTAGCTATCAAGGGGAAGAAGAGAACCCAAAAAGAAAGAAGAAGAAAAGGACAGCTCAAGCTCTCAACTCTTCAACCCAAACTCAACCAGGTGAAGAAGATGATGAAGAAGATCCATTCACCAAATGCCGGAAAGATATATCTGCATATGGTGGGTTGATGGATTCATTCACCAAATTGTTACGATACAATATATAAGAGAGAGAGTAGATGGGTTAATTTTGAAATGAGAGATGTTATTAAGAGGTGAAGAAGAAGGGCATTTTGGTCTAGAATTTGAGTGACGTGCGAGCTAACCAGGAAACTAACGGAAAGTTTAAGAAATTAATGAAAGTGGGGCCCTGGGTACCCATTTTGAGGAAAAAAATTATGGTACCCATTTTGAGATTTCTTCAAACCCCGGACACCCTTTTTGCAATTTACCCTCAAAATATCTTTTCAACATAGATTGGAGCCATGACTGAGGATGCATGCGTTTGAAATTGAAGCGATCCGGATCATATTTGGCTAAGTCATTTATAGAAATTCTAGTGCTAAACAACTTGTCCTTTTCATAAGAATGTACAGGTGCGCATTGTACCTCTTGATGTTAGGTTCAGATGGCCTATGAACTATATACTTTTAAGGAAACTTTTTCTACCAAACATGGATATGTTGTTCAAGTAATTTCCAGATGTTCTTATCATCTTAGCATCTCTTTATTAAGTGTTGTATTTTGGAACTAAGGAATTTAAGTCAGCAACTAAGCAAGTATATACAATATCAAAGGCTTCTAGCTTCAGGAACTTGTTGGTGGGCTCTATGGCGGAGCAGAAGGTTTAAGAAGAAACAGCAGCTTTGGGTTTACTTATGATGACAGTTCTAGTTCTTGTAGTTTGGAATGCTATTAGGGTGTAACAGCATGAAAGTGAAAATACTATGTGGAAATATACTTTTTTTAATAATGTTGACTTTTGGGCTTCCACAGTTCCTTCTAATTGAGAAAGTGTACATGTAATATTTGTTAATATAGAGGAATAGTTTTATCCAGAAATTGACTTCTTGGTCGTTTGCTCTTTTGTAGTTCAGCAAACATATTGTCTTTCTGTTTACAAGTGTTATGCAAGTCAGTAAGTTAGCAAGCTGAGATCTGCAATCAATGATTCTATAGCTGAAATCTGCTGGTGTTGAAGTACACTATTGGTTTTGAAGGAATAAGATGCTGATGTTGAAGGGAAAAATTTTGCATTCTGCATGCTGATCATTATGCTAATTTTACCTCAGTTTTATTTTCTTGTTGGAGGTGGTTTGGAAATGTTTTATTATCGACAGTGTGTGATGTTAGAAGAGCTATGTTCTTTTTTTTACATACGATGTGTTAATGATTGTTATTGCTCATGTTTCCATTCTTGATTTTCTTTTAGTGAAGTTTTGCCTTTTATTGCTGGTTTGTTGCTTTTTGGAGTATCCAGCCAAATCCATGAGAAACATAGGAAATACATTTTATTATAAAATTTTCCCTGAATTATGTAGAAGTAGGAAAAAGCATTGGCTTAAAGAAACTACAATGACTACCAATTACAGGAATTCCCAGTTCTACTTAATTAAGACCAATCAGCTTCGTGATAATGTCCATCAAGCAATAATTTCAGTTTAATTATTGTAGAATCCCCTGTCTGTACAACACAATAGAGGACTTCATTAATGAAATATAAACAAATAAACTTCAAAACCAAAAAAATTCAAAAGAATGCTCCAAAATGGAATAGCGGATTATTGAAGAAAATTATGGGAGAAGAAGATATTGAATGCCTTAAGCAGGAATATGAAAGTGAAAAATATCCAGCAAGAGCTTCTCTTTATTCAATAGCCCCACCATTAAGGGCCTGCTATGTTTTGCAGTTCAAGTGACTGCAATTTTCTGCAGTTAAATCACTTTAACTAGAAAACACCAAATTGAAGTGTGTTTGGCTGTCGTTCACAGTTTAATAAAGTGCAGTTATCTAACCTCAAAAGTTGTACTTAATGCAGTTTGCAAAAATTCAGTCTGACTGGAGTTTTCTTAACTCCAAACTATGTGAGAAAATAAACTGCTCACATTTCTCTTCTCCTTATCTCCCTACATCTTTCCCTTTGCATCCGAACCTAGCACTTCGCTTTCTTCTTCTCATCTGAATCCGGTATGAACATCACTCCATTCTGTATCCAAAAGGACCATAAAGTCGGTGCAACCACAGTCTAGAAAGCTGCAATTATAACCTCGCAAACCACAGCTTGCAACAACGAATTAAACTACAGCTGGCTTTCTTTATGCTGCAAAAATACTGCATGCTTCTTTGTAAAACTAGAACAAAAGAGGTGCAAGTGCCACCCTACCACAGTGGTAAAGTCTCTTTTGGGTGGACAAAGTCTGGGGTTCAAATCCCCCTTGCACCAAGCCACAGCCTATTTTTAAAAATAAAAAGAAAAGAAAAGAAACAAAAAGAAAAGAAGGAACAAAAGGAATAGTTTTTACGAACACAGACACACAAATGCCCACCCATCCACACATATGCGCGCGCGCATCTTTCATTCCAAAAGGTTGAAGTTAACAAGTTATCCACCACAAACTCACCAATAATCCATTATTTTATTTCCACTTATCATGTCACCATCTAAAATTTTGTCTGATGCATGTCCCCATGGCAAAAATATGTATGCAAGTGCAGTCAATGGGCAATTCGCACCAGCAGCACCACTCATCTTGATTTACACATCAGAAATATATGTGTGTATAATTATGTATATTGTTAGCTTTTAACTCATGTATAAGTCGCCCCACTCCAACTACTATTCAAATATCATTTATTTTGCAACGATTTCATTAATGGATTATAAACCTTCCAACACATAATTTTCAATCCACATGTTTTATGGTGTCATCACCAACTACTCATTTTCATCTACATCATGAAATGTATGCAAAGTGCTAAATCAGTTGAAGAGAAACTGATAGCTATTGTATTATTAATGAGGAAATTGCCCGAATATATAGCCATTACAATTATATGATAAGAAAACCTCTAATCCTAATACAATTAGTACGACATAATCCTAATTCTAATACTATTTCTTAACAACTCACAAACTCGCGATGAAGGAAAAATTGTGAGTTTGAATAATAGAAAATAAAAATAAAATAAAATATGAAAAAAATTTACTGAAAAACCTGAAACTTAAATCACTCACGTATGACACTCTTTAGAGACCGATGAATAGAGCTTGTAAAATCTTGAACACCCCTTCGCAAACACATAATGAATGAAACATCAGGAGTGTGGATGAGTAGAGATGGATCCAATTGGTAATGGAGCACTTTCTTAAGCTTGACCAAGTCTCTTTCGCAAGTCTCAATGCAGACTTTGAGCCAGTAAGTCTCTTTAGAATACTCAAGACGGGCAGACTCAAAAAAAACTTATGGTATCTCTTTAGCTGGAAGTGAGACGGATATTGAACATGTAAGTCTCTTTAGAGGGCAGACTCCAAAATAAAAACCTATGTATCTTTCGTTTGAGATGAAAATTGAACCTGTAAGTCACCTTAGAATAGTCAAGGCGGACTCCAAAAGAAGAACGCATGTTTTTTCACTTGAGGCTTGACAAACATTGACATAGTGTGTAATCCGTTGATGAAAAAAATATCGATCAGAGAGGAAATAGACAAATTTTGAGATATCCCTAAACTCAGTAGAAGAGGATATTTTAAGAGATTCTCAAACTCAATAGAAAAAGATGGAGACCTATTGGACGAAAGAATACGATCGCTAACTCTGTGATGTTGGTGATCGTGCGTAGCCCATGAAGCCGAACTCGTTGAAGTTGAAACCGAAGATGATGTGGTGACAAGCAAGTAGAGAAATTTCAACAAGGGAGAAATTTTTGATAAAACGCAAAGTGAAAAAGTTGTCGGGCGCTAGGCACGTGCTACATGAGCATGTCCAGAGCGGGCACGTGAATAATTTGTTGATGACGATCAATAGAAAAGAATTTTAGAGAGTAGGTTTTGATATCATATTAAATCAGTTGAAGGAACTGAGAATTGACACAAGGAAATTATGTATTTTTGAAAGTTTGTAAGCCATGCATGAAATGGACCGTTCTCTTCTATTGTTAGACTAACATTTATTTTGAAGTCACTAGATGACTGGATTAAGAACCTCCGAACACAAAAGCTTTTTATTTGTATATTTGAAGTGTGTAGATCAATGTCACAGAAAGCGTGAGGCAGGGTAACATCATCCCCAGGAGGTCTCACCTAACCAGCTTGTTATAAATGGAGTTAGGGCACGATGCCCTGACCCCGACTCGCTATAAACGGGTTAGGGATGCCCTAACCCATCTCTCTCTCTACAAGCAGAGGCGGGAGTCAGCGGGGAGCCACGTGAGCGTTGGTGGGAACCGCGAGCGACCATCAGAGGCCCCTAACGATGTCAGTAGGTGGTGACGACCTCGTCCTCCACCACCAAAGGGTCCGTTTTCCTCTATTTTTTTCCTTATACTTTAGTGAAGCTCCTAATACCATTGTTACCCTCGGAGTGACCAGTGTGTCACCTCCGATTATGTGGATACCCAGACCGCTTTCCAAAATACTAGTATGGATCACGAAAAACAATGAGAATCACCGATTGAGGTGACTCACCATGTAATTTGTTAGGCACGAACAAAGTTAAAGTTGATAACTGTAATCATACATATGTTTGTGCATGCACGCCCACACACACATATTTTTTTTCTTCTAATCCATGCTGGAAGCATGCTTCCAAGTACACAAACACACAAACAAACAACAAACACATACACCCAAATAGATGCATGCATATGGTAAAGTTTAATAGTTCTCAAAGTATAAACTTAAATTCCACAGACTCCTTTTGTTTCCTTTTTGCTCAGCTGGTCACATATACACAGAAATAACAAATACATTACACACACAAATAGAGAACGCATATGGTAAATTTAATAATTCACTAGGAATAAACATAAAATTTTACATATCAAACTAAATGGTGAGCCACCAATGGATGACCCTCATCTTTTAAGTCATTTATTTATTAAAATATTATGTTTTTAAATGTATTGATTAATCATTACTTTATGAAAATTTTGATAGAATTTTTTATAAATAAAAATTAATGCAGAGTTCAACAATTTAATTGGACGCTAGGCTGCAAAGATACAGGGATTTCATCAGCTTTATTTTTTATAGTAAAAATACATATAATATAAAGAAACACCTTTATAAAGAAAAAAAAGAGATGGAATTGGATGCATAGATGAAAAGAAGTTAATGTTTTTTTGAAACCGATAGTGGCTTGCTAATCAGGATCATTAGGGTTAAGTGACTATCCAAATCTGTATCTTTCGCTTCATGACATTTAGAAGCAATAAAACATAAACTACCAGAAAACCATGCACTTTGAATGATCTATGCTATGCATCAGATGACCCCGTTTGTTATTGCTAAGAAAACATTCATTGGTGTAATCATTTAGATGAATTAAGTGGAAATTTCAACTTTCTAACCACATATGTTATGTGAGGAATGAGGATGAGAATCAAGAGTAATAGTGCTTTTGGATGTTTTAATAAAAAAAAGTCAGATTTTTTTAAAGTGCTTCATAGGTTTGGAAGTTACTGATTTTAAAGAATCTTAGTATTCAATTGTTTGGTTTGAAAAGTTATTAAGTCAAAATAAGAAACACAATCATGTGCATACACAAGATAATCACGAAATTTGAAATTTTTACTAAGAAAATAAACTTCAAAATCATGATTTTAGAAGATTTTCGTATTTCCTTACCTATCCCAACACTTGCCTAAAAATATAATGAGTTACTTCATTCAAAATCCACCTAAAATCACACATTTTTGTGATTTTGTTTGACATCCAAGTGCATCCTAATAGTATGGATCACACATTTGGGAAACTACCATGTAGTTCTATACGTGGAAATAAACCAAGGTTACACTTACACCAAGGAACAACAAAGACTAACATAATATATAAATATATAAACATTCAAACAATATTTTGGGGGGAGAAAGGTCATAGCCTTACAGTTTAACATTTTTACTAAAGAAGTAATGTATTTTGGGGAATTCTAACAAGAATAATAACTGGCTGTGAAATGAATAATTTTTCAACAACTAAACTAAAGAAACCACTTCACATGTAGGTCATAGGCAAGCAAATTCATTCAACAATCAACGATTTCTTCTGTTGATAGGAGTGGCATACAACGATTTTTTCTTATTTCATCATGATGATATAATCTATTCTACATTTACAAGTTATACTTCTTGATCACTACCATTGAATTAAAACTTTTTGTCATACCCAAGATCCACAATAAGAAGAGAGAGAGGAGAAGAGCAAATGAAGAAGCCATAATTATGAGGTGTATATGGAGTGACCCAAAGTGGGGTCTATGTCCGATTAGGGGGTCTATGTCCGATTAGGGTAAACTCTAGTAGGACATAAACCCTAATACTTGAAAAACGATCCGGAAAAGGATTATTATGGTCATACTCGAGTGACAGGTTGTAGTGGTCAATTTCCGACGCATGTCAAAATCACACGACGTGTCCTACTATCTCAGACGAGCCCCAAGCGACCAGTCGCCTGCCCACCAATGGGCCCAGCACGCTTTCGAATCCAGCAGGAGCCCAAAGAGAAAGCCTTGGGTCTTGCCCTGAGCCCACATCAATCCGGAGCCACTTACCCGGATCCTCAACTCAATCGGAGCTTGAAAGTTTCTCTGAGGCTTCAGTCAATGGGGCAAAGACCACCTTCGAAGCTACTTTGCTCTCCAACACGAAGACCCTCCGAAGCATGCCGTTCCTGCTCAGGTTATAGCTGGGTGACACGACTCCCATGATTCACGGATTCGATCATGCTGCTAGATCATCCCCACATTCAAAACGTTACTTCCCTACTTCAATGCGAGTTGTTATGAATAGTGACAGATATCTCTACATAACAATCTATGTAATCAAGCGGCGCAGTTCATGCGGTTACAAGAAAATCATAACATACATATCATGCAGTTATGGAGATTTGATGTATCTGCATCCTCAAAGGCAGTCCTGACAGGTATAAATACCTCTCCATCTCTAACAAGGAGGGGGAGCTTCTAATTATTATTAAGAACCTCATCCATACAGTATTCTTTACTTTTCTTCAAATAAGGATACTTTTTATTCTCACGCTCGATAGTCTTCGAGCGGCACCACACTGGTGCTTTTGACCTGAAAGGTGTTCCGTATTTTTGACAGGATCAATCAGGAGCGTCCAACTGTCTGTGGCGGAAAATCGCCACCACACAAGTTTTTTTTAGATGCAGGATCATCTATTGATAGGTGATCAACTATAGACTATTGTGTATTTGTGACAGGAATCTTGTGTCTTGGAGGAGCAAGAAACAAAATGTGGTATCATGGTCTCGTACTGAGTCAGAATACCTTAATGGCAGATTTAACATGTGATTTGATTTGAGTAAAAGATCTCCTATCAAAATTTGATTTCACCTTAGAATCTCCTTTGAGGATGCATTGTAACAATCAAGTTGTTATTCACATTACTGAAAATTCTGTATTTCATAAGCACACAAAACATATTGAGACTATTATTTGGTGTGCCAGAAGGTGGCAGAGAATAAAGTCATACAGATTCAACATGTGTCATCAACTCATCAGTTAGCAGATATATTCACGAAATCTCTTTGGAAGACCCGAGTTGGTTTTATTTGTGACAAGCTGGGCATGTACGGTATATCTCCAGCGTGAGGGAGAGTGTAATCAGGAGTCATGTACTTAAGAGATATTATGTAATTAAGAGTCATTACTTAACTAGGAGTCATGTTGCTATATGTTATTAGGAGTCTTATTTCTATTAGGAGTTGTAATTGTATTTATCTATAAATAAAAGTATAGAGATATCTAAATCTTCTCACACACACACACACACACATATATAAATATATAAACAAAGTCATTCCAGGATCATTGCTAGTCCATCACAGCCAAACATCCATCACATCCACTAATGACGAAAAATAATAATAATAACGGCTGACCTGCTTCTAAATCCAAATGTATTTGTGTACATACATACATATGTAGTTTATGTATTAATATATGTCCAGAAAAAGTGGCCCCAAGGTGACTCAAGTAACTAGTATCAGCCTAAAACCAATTGCTGAGCATCCAAATGAATGATTCATGACTTCATTATGATCTACATGTCTTCAATTGTGGCGTATAAAAGATCATTTGATTTAGATTTTTTTGGTCATTGATCAAATGGTGTTATTTGTTACATTATTCAAAAACCGTCCATTTTTTCATATACTTGATGCATGGTTCAAGATGAAATGCCCCTTTCATACAAGCATTTTAAAGCATGCAGATCACGCAATCTGGATTATCCATTAAGATGATCTATGATGTGATTTTAGACTGACTTCTCAAGTAACTACCTAGGGAGTCACCTCAGGAATGCTTTTCCCTGTAGGTAAGCACATATATATGTACAGAGGGGGCAAGTTGCAATACAAACAAACTTATCATTAAATTTAAGGAAGTAAACTTTACACTTTTTCACCACACATTCATTGACCCACTATTACTTTATTCTCTAGCAACTATTAACTTTTGAAATTTTGATTGGCTTATATTCAAAAGGAAAGTAGAGGGTGGGAGATGTGTAGAGTTTACTTTTGCACAGTTAACAAAAAGTTTGTACTCTCTCTCTCTCTCTCTCTCTCTCTCTCTCTCTCTCTCTCTCTCACACACACACACACACACACACAGAGTTGAGCTAGGCCACTATCGATAATATCCAAAATGCGAATGCTATCACCCCAAATTTAAATTTGGCATTGCAATTGGAAATTAGTTGTTGGACTTAATCGAATACACACCAAGAAACAAAAAATCAAATGATTTAAAGTGTTTTACCCATACATCAAGTGGGAAAAAAATCAATTTAATGTAAATTAATAATACTATAAAGTCATTGAGGCTTGGCTTGCCGGTAAAAGGATTGGGTTATTAGAAGTCCCATATTAGCTTAAAATTTACAATGTTTGATGATATATTGAGAGAGAGAGAGAGAGAGAGACTTGGCTCCTTCGGAAAGGATTTAGAGCCAAATCCTTCTCATTCAAACTCAATGTTACGAAAAACAAATTGAAAATTCAGTCCATTTGAGTTGATCGACACCATTAAGAGTGCCCAAAAACAAAAAAATCAAGCGTTTTAAATGCTTGTATTTTATGCATCAAGTAGGCACAAAATCGATGACCTTAAATAGTAAGTTGATTAGTTTAACAATGTAGGATAGTTGAAACATAAGAAAAATTGATGTGTGAGGGTTTTTGAGTGTCTAGATTTTTATCAAATAGTTGGATCAAGATTGTATATGTCCATAATCATAGATCTAAGCAACAAGCCACTTTGGGCCATCTATTTGTTGCCTTGTAGATGCAAGAGCAAAAAAATTCAAAACACTTTATTTTTTGTTTTTAATCACTTTAAATGATACAAATCAACTTCAACAGAGCGGATCTTCAATTTGAATGACTTAGCATTAAATTTGAATGGGAAGAATTTGGCTCCAAACTCTTCCTGAAGGAGCCAAGTATATATATATATATATATATATATATATATATATATATATATATATATATAGACTTGTATCCTTTCAAAAGGATTTGATCCCGGATCCTTCCCACTTAAAATCAACCCTCCAACATTCGAATACAAGATCCACTCCATTGAAGTTGATCTATACTATTTCAAGTATCTATAAACCAAAAATCAAGTGTTTTAAATACTTTTTGCCCATCCATCAAGCGACGCAAAATGGACGGCCGAAAGTAGTGAGTTGGTTAGATCTATGTCTTTAGACATACAAATTCTCGATCCGGCCATTTCATTATGATCTAAACATTTAAAAACCCCTATAAACTAATTTTTGTTAGATTTCAAATGTTCTACACCGTTAAACTAACCAACTCACTATTTAGGCCGTCCGTTTTTCCCCTACTTGATGGATGGGCAAAAAGTATTTAAAACACTTGATTTTTGGTTTATAGATACTTGAAATAGTATAGATCAACTTCAACGGAGTGGATCTTGTATTCAAATGTTGGAGGGTTGAATTTGAGTGGGAAGGATCCGGGATCAAATCCTTTTGAAAGGATACAAGTCTATATATATATATATATATATATATATATATATATATATATATATATATATATATATATATATATATAAACAAGAGATAGAGTTGTGTTCTTACAAAAAGATTTCAGCCTGAATCCTTCCAACTCAAATATAACCCTCCGACATTCGAATATAAGATCCACTCTGTTGAAGTCGATCTATAATATTTCAAGTATCTATAAACCAAAAATCAAGTGTTTTGAATACTTTTTGCCCATCCATTAAGCGGCGCAAAATGGATGGCCGAAAGTAGTGAGTTGGTTAGATCTATGTCTTTAGATATACAAATTCTCGATCCGGTCATTTAATTATGATCTAAACATTTAAAAACCCCTACAAACCAATTTTTTTTAGATTTCAAATGGTCTACACCGTTAAACTAACCAACTCACTATTTAGGCCGTCCGTTTTCCCCTACTTGATGCATGGAAAAAAAAATATTCAAAACACTTGATTTTTGGTTTATAGATACTTGGAATAATATAGATCAACTTCAACGGAGTGGATCTTGTATTCGAATGTCGGGGGGTTTGTATTTGAGTTGGAAGGATTCGGACTCGAATCCTTTTAGAAGGACACAAGTCTATCTCTAATAACAAATTCATTATCTTAAATCATTGGGGTCGGCTACATGAATCTTTTTCTTCCATTCAGCCCTCTCAAGGAATTATCATATCCTTCTTAATTGTCTACATCCAAGTTTATTTTAAGGCTTCCCTGTAGTCCTCTCTAGTACTCATTGCCCTGTGATCGTATCATTTTTCCTAACGGGTGCACTAATTGGTCTATGTTGCTCATGCCCATACCATCTTAATATATTCTCTCATTTTATCCTCCATAGAAGCAATATTTATCTTCTTCGAGATGAGCATATTCCTTATTCTATCTCTTAGTGTGTTGCCAATAATCCATCTCAACATTCTCGTTTCTACTACACACATTTTTTGGACATGTTTCTTAACTAACCAACACTGTGAACATTTTAAATCATAAAGCATAGAAGGTTTAACCATTCTACATAAATTTTCCTTCAATTTTATGTGTATCTGCAATATCTCTATGACACACATCTCCCTCTATTGCATCATCTTGATGAATGACTGACCCCAAACAGCAAAAATGAACTTTTTGAGTCACTTCTTGACCATCAATATGTATTACACACATTTTTTTCTCACTATTTTTCTAAAGTAACATTTCATATATTTTGTTTTCATTTTACTAACTCTATATCTTTTAGGTTCAAGGTTTCTCTAAAATCTTTCTTCTTGGAAATAATTCCTTCTTTAGTCTCATCAATTAATATTATATCAGCAGCAAAAACATGCCCCATGGGACTTCATCCTGAATATGCATAGAAAGATCATCCATCACTAATGCAAATAGACAAGGACTAAATGTTGATCTTTGGTATAAGACTATAGCGATAGGAAGCGGTTCTCTCTCCCCTCCAATTGCCCTCCCCATGGTTTAAAATATTGGTCGATTTCAATATAAATTGGCAATATTGCACAGTATTTGAGGAACACGATATGATATAACCTTATAATAGCGACAGCTAACGGAGTCGATATCACTAATATGACTGATATTGACGACTTTTGATACTCAAAACCATTGGCCAATACTTATGTTGATACCTTGATTTTATACCAAGGTTGTGTCGTGATTAGTATTCCATCATATATATCTTTAAAGTTTAATCACATCAATATATCTACTTTATTCCTTTTCTAAAGCCCACCATATAGCTTATGATAGGTTTTGTGTATGCCTTAGAGAACTTATTCATAAGCTTTCCCTAAATCAATGAAACCATATATAGGTCTCTTGTCTTCTCCCTATATCTCGCCATCAAATCTCCTCAGTATATAAATAGCTTTGTAGTTGACCTCTCAAGCAAAATCAAATTAGTTTTGAAAAAACATATGTTTCTGTTCTTAGTCTTTGCTTCATTACTCTCTCCAAAAGTTTATTGTATAGCTTATAAGTTTGATCCCACGACAGTTTGAGCAATTTTGTATCTCTCTTTCATTTTTATATATTGATTCCAAAATGCTAATCTTCCATTCATCTAGAATTTTTCCTATATCTATAATTTTGTTGAATAACTTAGTTAACCATACTGACCCGGCATCTCCTACATGATTCCACACTTCAGTAGGTAGTATACATAGTATAAAAATATATATACAACAAATTTTAATTTCCTTTACAAGTGATTAATTTCTGTTTAAGCTCTCTTTATGAATATATAGGACCACATATATGGTGTCATAGAAAACCATTAATAGTATATAGATTGTTAATCCTGTAAATGGTATACCTTGCTAGTATTTTATCTTAATTCCACTCTGTGCTCCTTTATAGTCTCTATTTTTTTACATCATTTTTAATGTGGGTTAGACGTCTCATTGAGTTTAATAATATCCCTGTCGGTTCATACAGTTTAGATCTTAAAAGGGTTGATATGTTGTAATCTTGCAAGATAATACAACCATCTTACGTAGGGCACATGCTCCTTAATTTGTAGAAGTTCCACACTTCATAAGACTATAGAGGAAGAAATTGTCAGATTCCAGGTAGAGCATGTAGCCTTCCTAGGCTGCACATGGTTCTGTTGTGCACAGGCTACTTCTACTTCTTTAAAAATTAGCTTAAGCTTGAAGAGGAGGATGACTTCTCATGATCATGTAGATCTAATTTATTTCACAATGCTGCTGGAGTACCACACACCATATGACTATACTATTCTGTGCAGCCCGCTTATACACTCCACCTTTCATAATGTTCCTGGGCCTGATCACACTATTGCAGGACTCAAAAGACTCGCAATTATGTAATGACTAACTATGAGGAGTAAGTTGGTCCTTGTCCCCTTCCACAAGTCACTGGTCCACAGCTTAAATAAGTATGTATTTGATTGAGCCAAGACTCAATTACAGCTGTTTCATTCCTTCAGCTTAGAACTTCATTCTGATGTTGGAACAGCAAATTGGGGTTTAAAAAAAACTTGTACTAGGAACTGCACTTAAAATCAAACAGAGCACCAATTACACAGGTTGGAAGTACACCTTAAAAGAGGATGCTTCCAGCAACTATAGTTGTGGGGCTGCAAAGTGTTACTGGACATGGGATGCTGGTGTTAAGCGTCCGAACATCCAAGTGTTACGGCATGGCAAATTTTAAACAGCAGGATACATACAGACGGATATATGTATGTATGTATCGTAAGATCGATGAATGGACATTGGATGGATTTGTATATCCCATATTTAGAAGAGCAATAGGCTCTCTTTAATACTACCACTTTACCTATCATGACATTGAACAGTTATGAAAAAACGCGACACATAAGTTTTGGTGACTGGGAGAGTAAAGGGGGGGGGGGAAACATAGGCTCTCTAAAATTGCACCTTTGCTGTGTGTACTATCCAAACATGCTTTCTGCATAGTGATTAAGGCTAGTGCATTCATGCAAAAAGTTGCTCATTTAGTTTAACAATTACTATAATTAGGGGGGGATGGAAAATCTGAAAAGCATAAAATAAATGGCACCTCAAAGATATAGCACAGAAAATAATAGATGCTGCCAAACTAACTTCCAGGTCAGGCTGAGACAAACCTGAATATATATGATAACATTATAAGAATAGCAGTTGCTACATGATGGGACATGGACACCCCAAAGTCTGACCGCCGTGTTTCCCAGAACATCAATGCAAATATAGAATATGTGTAAAATCCAGCAGCATACATGTAAACGCCTTTAAGTTTCAATCTGAGGAGAATAAACACATGATCAACATATATTCATTCAAATAGAATAATCATAGGATAAGTTAATGCAGAGTGTGTAAAGATTTATACAAACGTTTACTTTATCTTTTGATCAGGCCAGACTTGATCACCAGGTCCTACCCAAAAGTATCTGGTATTTGTGAACCATGGCTCGTTATATGTAACAGATAAAGACAAAAGCTCTCCTGATAGAAAATAAACGAACTTCCAAGCTGATTCTTTAAATTTATTAATCTTCTTTCTCCTTTCTTCTACTTCACAATCAAGTTTTGCATGTCCCCTTCCAAGAATAAGCCTCCGTGCCACTTTCTACAAAAACATAATACCTCTAGTTCAAAAGAAAAAAACAAGGGATAAAGAAAATGATGAGTTATCCAACAAAAATAACATTCTAAAACTAAATATCTATAATCATTAAATGGAGTCCAGTTTTGGGAAAGTAAATTAGAAATTAACTTGAGAGAATAGAAAACAGTGAGTAACAACAAAGGAGAAGGAACTACAGTTTCCATGTGTTAGAATCTTTTTTAGAATCTTTTTTTAAAAGGGAAAAAAAAAAAAAAAGATACAATTTTCTATTTACATCAAACCACATATCTAGTCAGCCAATATTATTTGCCATGTGATGTGTGCCACAAATGGAATAATCTGGTATATGATTTTAATGATACACTATTTTAGCGGGTCCCAAGGTGCAAACTTGCAACTTAGTTGCATAACGTAAGAACCAGAAAGTGGACATGGGTCGGCACATCCATCCAGAAAAAGGTTGACCAACATTATCCTTCATGTGATATCTACTTCGCAAACAATGCATCAGCTCTTGCAGCATGTGTATCTCCTCCATAGTGTATGGGCTAGATATGTGGATATCATCATATAAGTTTTTCCCATCAAAATGGGGTCAGCCAGAGAGGAAGAATTCATGAAGGATTTAATAAAGTTTAGTGGTTAGACTTAACCTCAACCCTCTCAAAAATCCTAGCCATGACCATGAAATTATGGCCAATAGAGGCTTGCTATAATCCTAATAGACCAGAAGGGGTCCTCTAAATTCTCCTCAGCAAGCATCCTTCAAATCTTCCTAAACCAGGAAAAAGTGTAGAAGACGGAAAGATGATAGATTTTCAATAGGGAACAATGTTCAACTCTGAGGCAGGATAAAGCCACGAACCTAGCGGCGCACATACACAAACTTGATGACTGGGAGATTACTGAACACAAATACTACCCTCCACAAAGATCCCTATGCAACTACTAGGTGACAGCTGAGAACTTCTAGTGGAGCATGCAAGTACCTAAGGAGAAAAGATAAACCAGAGGAAGATGAGGAGCGAAGAGATGATGAAAGATTCACTGTTTAGAAATTTCTGCAGGTTGTCAAAGTTGGCCCGATATTGGAAGAAGAAAAAGGAAAGGAACAGGATAGGGCAATAACTCATATGGAGTGAAGTACTCTGTTTTAGCCACTAATCATCGAAATTCAAAACAGTTTGAACCTCATTAGAAACTGCATCTTTTTCCCTCCATTGTCTCTCCTATTTACTTCCTTTGAGTAGTTGATGGTCAGCTATGCTTCACCGGTATGGATATGGGACACCGATATGACATGATATGAGCACACAGATACATCAACTTCTGTAAAATCCAGGATATAGATACAGAAACATCGTGTACATGACAATAATAAAACTATATTTTGGCATGAGTTAATGTTCTTCATCATTAACATGGATTTGTAAGGCATACAACATAAAATATTTTTAATATTTTACCAGAAAAATCATAATTCTTCATGAAGAAAGTGGATAAATTATAAATTGTAAAGGCATCATGTATGCATTTGGTATTTAAGTTCTTTTTTTTTTTTTTTTGGTGAATGGTATTTAAGTTCTTAGTGTGAAGACATCTTTGATGTCTGTGAGATACGTCATGTATGCATCAGATTAAAGGTATGTCTTCTTTATCGAGGTATCAGTGCAACACAGATGATCAAACCCTAGAAATGACAACAAAGATTCAATAAAGACCTAGAACAATGATAATCGCCGACAGTTTCCATCTCATGTACATGTAACCCAAACCCCTTTGTCTGTTCAAATAATAAAAACATAAGAGGTGTGTCCATATGACGTATGTGTGCATGCAGTCTCCTAGGCTCGAGCCAAAGTCCATTTTCCACATCACTTTATCTGGCACTTTTCCGAGCTTCAAGAATCCAGAAATTTGCGTTGCCAAAGTGCTGAGTCGAGACTTCCCAGGAGCCTTGGTGGCTGCCTGTGATAACATTGAATTTTACACCTAGTTTTGACATATACTCAGTGCTAATATGCACAATTATTGTCCAAGACTAAGCTATTGGAAGTTCCAAAGGTTCTGCTAAAACCAAGAACCCTCTTTTGTGTTCCATTATCAAAATAACTATGTGAAAATTTTATGCTAGTAGAGGAGTGATTGTTCATCAAATGTGAATATTTTTAATCATATTTACACATTTATTTTTATAAAATGATGCTATGTAATTGTATTTTTGCTTAGTAATGTGCAAACCTCCACAATTAAAAGAAGAAAAGAAAAGAAGCCCAAACGATTAAAAAGAAGCCCAAAAGCCCAACAAGCCAAAGAAATTTAAAGATAATCCCAATACTTATTGGAAACAAAGGAGAAAATCAACTTAAATTCAAGTTGCTTAAGCTCCAAGTCAAAGATAAAAAGGGAGAATTCAAATTTAAACTCGGATTCAGACTGAAAATATTTTAGTATTTTAATCATAACTTACCCTACCGAAACTCAAATCTGATGATTCAAGATGATCTAGAAAGAAGACTTAAAGAGCTACAATCTTACGTTGATCATTATTTCTAATTCTATCGTTTGGTCAGTCATATTCAGCAATCAACATGCCAACTAGCTGCAGACCAATTTAGATTTGAAGTTCCAAATAAAATTCTAGATAAATCAAATCAAGTTTGGAGATAAAGAAAAGATTCAAATTCAGAAATAGCTTGCTCCCAAAGTCAAGAGATAAGATAGTATCTTAATATCCAAAGTTCAAATCCAAATTCTGAAGATATATCTCTTGATGGGTGCACAACTTCTATTAGGAGTCTATCCAATACTTCTACTATAAATAGAGAAGCAGAGCATAGGGGAAAGGGCATCTCCAAGGAAAGATCAAGGCTTATAGTTTTCTTTAGTTTACTCTTCCAAATTTCAAGTGTAATTTCTAAGATTTAGTTTGAGAGTTATTTTGTAGAGAAGTAGTAGTTCTTGTAATTGACGGTAACAGCTTCAATAAAGGTTCTTCTATTCTTTTATTCAGTTTTTCCTTTTTTATTTTACTAGCTTCAATTGATCTATTTATTTGTATTTGTTTTCTTTATGCCTTCTTTTTAATCATGCCTTCTTCTTAACTTGAATTAGGGAGAGTTTTATGACAGAAAAGAGAGGAGGAATTATACTTAGAGTGACACTAGATATAATCTTTCTTAAAGATAGTTATATTGAGAGTGACAGCCAATAGAACTATCTCATTTCTCTTCAACGTTTCTCAACTTAATTGATCGCTTGCTTTCATTTAATTACTCCAAGGTATGTTTTTTCTTTTCTTTTTTATTTTCTTTCTTTTAATTTAGTAATCAAAACAACAAAACCATCTTCTTTTCTTTAGATTTCCTTTAATTTAGATTAGCTTTAACTATTTTATTTTCTTTTCTTTTAAAACTGAGAAGAGAACTCTTAGCTTGTTTTAGTGGATTAAAAAAAACTTGCTTAATTGCTTTCATCGCTGTCCCTCCCTGTGGATCACGACCTGCATAGCCACTTGTTATAGCGGTAGCATTGAGGACTTAACACTTCTCTAAACGCGGTATTTATCTGTACAAGTTTGGCTTGATGAAAATTTTGGCGTTGTTGCCGGGGAGGAACGGTAAGTTTCTTTCCTTTTGATTTACTTTAACGAAGTAATCCTTTTTTCTTCTCTGTTTTGGTATACAGGGGCTAATATCAGAAAACAAATAATTGTAGTGGATATATTGCTATCCTGAGCCTCTGCTCTAGAACGCAGAGATCAGGGCGCCACAATTTTGCCAAAGAAACGCAGCAAAATCCGCATTTGCTTAGCAATTGTGGAAGGACTACTAACCTGCATTCTTGCAGGTTACTTGAAATTCAAAGTTTTACCCTCTGCAGCTATTAGTTTTCAGATTTAGATCACTGTATATACTTTTAAATCAACAATAACTTGTTGCGTTGTAAATGCTAAAAATCGTTTAGACTCTTGCATCTTAGAGTATCTGTCTATTTCGTTTCTTTACATTATGTTGAAGATTGCTGGAGCAAAGGTATGTGTGCATTGCATATAGTTTAGAAAACATATTTTGAGTGATTCATATTGCTTGAGTGTTACCTATTGCTTTATACTTGTACACTGCACTAAAAAGATTAAGGGCATATCGTTAAACAAGATAAGATAGGGAAGTCATTACCCTTCCTTAGCCCAAAAACTATCTCCTTACTCACTAACCCAGCCTAACTTAAAATGAGTAGACGTTGGCCCTAGGGACATCTCGGACTCAAATAGAGATTGACCTAAGGGGGAAGTTATTAGAAGTTAACTCTTACCAAATCGATGTAAAAAGTTAGGGATTGAGGGGCGAAACCCCGAAGGCTGGTGGTTTGGCATAATTAGGCCCGTCCCTTTAAGCGCGGATACCTCCCACCAATCTTGCCCCTACCTAACCGATTAACTTGTGATCAGGTTCTGTAATATACCTCCTGTGGATAATCAATAGTTAGAAGTCGTCTAGGTCTAAAGATCTACCCTAACTTAGGCTAGATTTTTCTTTCTTTTGTTTGTTTATTTATTTGTTTTTGTTTTTGATATCTTTGTGATATAGATAACAATTATAATTTTTTCAATGCATATAGTGATCCATACTTCACCCAACCTCTTTCAATTCGGATACTACCAACCCGACATTACATAACTTTAACCAATCAAGTATGTCAGATTGGTCTTATCCGAATCAATATACGTCACAATCCCAGTATTATGAACAAGAGTGGGATAACCATCATCACTCTTCACCGAGTCAATGGGGATACAACTCCCCCGAGTCTTACTATCAATAACCTTACCAACAAACAGCTTCATATACTCCATATCAAGACCAACCTATAGAAGAAAAATCTTCTTTAGAAAAGACTTTTGAAGCCTTTCTTGAGTCCACACGATAAGTGCAAATTTAATTGAATTCAATGCTCCCAAACAATTCCCAAATTCAAGATCTTTACTCTAATTTTCAAGTCCAGCCACAACAAAAAGAATCTATTAACTTAGAAAAGAGTACGGAAGACCTGATTCAATCCAGAAATAATGTTACCCAATCTCTCAATAGGCTAGAAGAAAAAGTGAGTCATTTGGTCAACACAATTAATGATAAGAATGAGGAAACTCTACCTAACACATTTTCGACCATTTTTTATTCTCCTAACCATATTGACAAAGAATCATGGTATTTGAAAATTTTAACCAAGATTCAATTCCACCACAAAATTTTGAACTTGACCAATATCAATCCATTGACAAATTAGAAAGTTGTCATTTCAATGAAATTGAACTTGAAGATGAATGTGACACCGATTCTTAATGTTGTGATTCAGTTTCACATTTTGAATCTATGCTAAGTCTTGTATCCTTACCCGATTTAGACCCAATTCCGAAGCCAACACCGATTTCTATCCCTATATAGCTTTAACATGAACCACCTATTTTGGATAGTTACATTCCATTGTTGAAAAATGAATGTGAAATTCAATTCTTTGATTTGGACCAAACTCTTGAACCAACTCCGATTCTCGAACCTAAACTTGATTTGAGTTTTATTCCCGAGTCAGTATCGATTCCTATTCCTTTCATTATTGAGCCCAAATCATCCATTCCACAAAACCACATTCCATTATTGGACCAAGGCTTAGATCAATATGACTCCGTGATGATATCCCAAGATTGATCATATAACCGAGAAAATTTTCATGTTAGGATCTTGCTGATTCTATTCATATTGGGGAGTATAAAAATGTTAATAAGAAAGATGTCATGAAAGGTGAATTTCATGAAAATCCACAGTATTTAGATTGGGCAAAAACACTTAGCCCAAAGAGACAACCACCAAAACCACCCCTTGAGGTGAAAATTTTCCTTTCCTTTCTCTTTTTTCATGTATTATTGCATTTCATTCATACATTGAGAACAATGCATGAGTTAGATGTGGGGGAGGGTTTACTAACATACTAACTTTACTAGTTTTTAAGAAAAAAGAAAGAAAAATCCTTTCTTTAAAACTTTTTGAAAAGGAAAATAATACTTTGACTTATTTTTGTAAGAGATTAAGTTAATTTTAAAGAATAAGAGGATCATAAATAGGATTTCTTATACTTGGTCAAAATAAAATTATTTGTTGATTTTGAGGTTAGGAAGAAAGATTGAAAAAGTAATTTAGTCTTGATATTTACCTTGATGAAATATGCATACTTTATACACTTACACACTTAGGATTCTTAAACAAAGATTCTTATGCCTTATAAAAAAATATTATATAAATAAATTCTCTGATTAAGCTGGGTATTTGTGTCTCATAAAGCATAAGTATTCACGCCTAAAAGTGGTTCATATAAATAAAAATCCTTAGTTTTGTGGGCTTATTTGCTCGAGTCCTAAGTCCTTGAGGTGTTTTCTCACCCAGTGCCCTAAAACTGTCCGGTTTGGGAGTTACCGACTAAAACTCGTTACATGGGCGAATTAGAAAGCCTAATAGAGCTAAGAGATATTACCGCCATAAATGAAAAAAGGCATAAGAGTTAGACTTGAAAAAACCTTAATCAAAATATTCACGTCACAAAGATACATGTGACTTAGGGTAAAATAATAGACTAGATGAGAAATACATTTTGACTCCTTACCTTGATTGATAACAATTCTTGAATAAATACTAAATTTAAGAATGAATGATTTTGATAATCCAAAGACTTATAGATTTCTTAATTCTTCCAAAAATATTTCAAATATTTGTTTTCTTTTTAAAATGCATTTTCAAAAATACTAACACTTTATTTCTTTTTCTTTGTAGATTTTGTGGGTGTAATCCACTAAAAACTCTCACGAGACAAAACTCGTCCTCTAGGGGTAACCTAAGGGTTTAATGGCTTGTCGCACGTGCTAAGTACAACCGTGATTCTTATGAAAGTGAGTTAGATTAGTTTAGTTTTTTTCTTTATTTTACTCGAGGAAAAGCAAAAAGATAAGTGTGGGAGTGTGATTGTTCATCAAATGTGCATATTTTTAATCATATTTTCACATTTATTTTTATTAAATGATGCTATGTAATTGTATTTTTGCTTAGTAATGTGCAGGCCTTTACAATTAAAAGAAGAAAAGAAAAGAAGCCCAAAAGATTAGAAAGAAGCTCAAAAGCCCAACAAGCCAAAAAATTCAGAAATAATCCCAATACTAATTGGAGACAAGAGAAAATTAACTTAAATTCAAGTTGCTTAAGCTACAAGTCAAAGATAAAAAGGGAGAATTCAGATTTAAACTCGAATTCAGACTAAACACGTTTTAGTATTTTAATCATAACTTACGCTACCAAAACTCAAATCTAATGATTCAAGATGATTCATAAAGAAGACTTAAAGGGCTACAATTCTTATGTTGATCATTATTAATTCTATCATTTGGTCAGTCATATTCAGCAATCAACATGCCAACTAGCTGCAAACTAATTCAGATTTAAAGTTTTATATAAAATTCTAGATAAATCAAATCAAGTTTGGAGATAAGAGAAAGATTCAAATTCAGAAATAGCTTGCTCCCCAAGTCAAGAGATAAGATATTATCTTAATATCCAATGTTCAAATTCAAATTCTGAAAATATATCTCTTGATGGGTGCACAACTTCTACCAAGAGTCTATCCACTACTTCTACTATAAATAAAGAGGCAGAGCATACGGGAAAGGGCGTCTCCAAGGAAAAATCAAGGCTTATAGTTTTCTTTAGTTTACACTTCCAAATTTCAAGTATAATTTCTAGGGTTTAGTTCGAGAGTTATTTTGTAGAGAAGTAGTTCTTGTAATTGACGGTGACAGCTTCAATAAAGGTTCTTCTATTCTTTTCTTCAGTTTTTTCTTTTTTATTTTACTTGCTTCAATTACTCTATTTATTTGTATTTTTTCTTTATGCCTTCTTTTAATCATGCCTTCTTATTAGCTTGGATTAAGGAGAGTTTTATGACAGAAAAAGAGGAGGAATTATCTTTAAAGTGACACTAAATATAATCTTCCTTAAAGATAGTTATATTGAGAGTGACAGCCAATGAAACTATCCCACTTCTCTTCAACGTTTCTCAACTTAATTGATCGCTTGCTTTCATTTAATTACTCCAAGGTATGTTTTTTCTTTTCTTTTTTATTTTCTTTCTTTTAACTTAGTAAACAAAACAACAAAACCATCTTCTTTTCTTTAGATTTCCTTTAATTTAGATTAGCTTTAACTATTTTATTTTCTTTTCTTTTAAAACTGAGAAGAGAGCTCTTAACTTGTTTTAGTGAATTAAAAGAAGAAACTTGCTTAATTGCTTCTATCGCTGTCCCTCCCTGTAGATCACGACTCGCACAGCCACTTATTATAGCGGTAACATTGAGGACCTAGCACTTCTCTAAACACGGTATTTTTCTGTGCAGGTTTGGCTCGATCAAAATTTTGGCGTCGTTGCCAGGGAGGGACGGTAAGTTTTTTCTTTTTGATTTACTTTAAAAAATTGATCCCTTTTCTTCTCTATTTTGGTATACAGGGGCTAATATCAGAAAACAAAAAATTGCAGTGAATATATTGCTACCATGAGCCTCTGCTCTAGAAAGCAGAGATCAGGGCACCACAATTTTGCCAAAGAAGCGCGGCAATAGCCGCGTTTGCTTGGCAATTGTGAAAGGACTACTAACCTGCCTTCTTGCAAGTTACTTGAAATTCAAAGTTTTACCCTCTGCAGCTATTAGTTTTCAGATTTAGATCACTGTATATACTAATTTTAAATCAACAGTAACTTGTTGCGTTGTTAATGCTAAAAAACGTTTAGACTCTTGCATCTTAGGGCATCTGTCTATTTTGTTTCTTTACATTACTGTTGAAGAATGTTTGAGCAAAGGTATGTGTGCATTGCATATAGTTTAGGAAACATATTTTGAGTGATTCATATTGCTTTATACTTGTACACTGCACTAAAAAGATTAAGTGCATATCCTTAAACAAGATAAGGTAGGAAAGTCATTACCCTTCCTTAGCCCAAAAATCATCTCCTCACTCACAACTCAGCCTAACTTAAAATTGAGTAGATGTTGGCCCTAGGGACATCTCGGACTCAAATCGGGATTGACCTAGGGGGAAGTTGTTAGAAGTTGACTCTTACCAAATCGGTGTCAAAGGTTGGGGATTGAGGGGCGAAACCCCGAAGGCTGGTGGTTTGGCATAATTAAGCCCGTCGTTTTAAGTGCGGATACCTCCCACCAATCTTGCCCCTACCTGGCCGATTAACTTATGATCAGATTCTTTAACATACCTCCCTGTGGATCACAACTCGCATGGCCACTTGCTATAACGGTAGAATTGAGGACCTAGCACTGTTCTAAGAGTGTATTTTCTGTGTGCAGGTCAGAATTGATCAACAAGGAGATATCACTCTAGCTACAGCGTATACTTGAATTGCCGTCTAGATTTCGACAGAGTTAAAAGTATCTTATATTTAACTTTACATACTTCTTGGAGAGTAGGAAGATGTATTATTTTTACAGATAATGATGGCGCATATGTTTGTTGCTCAGTCAATTTTTCTTCGACACTTCTGCAGGTTCGGTTTACATACTTCGTGGGGTGCAAACAGTACCCATGAACTCTATTTATGTAACTACTGTGAATACTTTATAAGAAGTTCTCAAATATACACCATTCATAAGATAGCTTCTCTTGTTCTTAATCACTAAGAAGATGGCTTAACACTTGACTACTTTGTAAAGAAGACAAGAGGGAAATAAAGGAACAGATTCAATCTTTGCTTAAAATTAACAGTAACATCAAAAGCAGCACACCATGCTCGCATAACTCTGGACAACAAGAAATCCAATCTCTCACACACTTTCAGATATTCATTTTCTCAATTCAGTCTCCATCAAAACTATAGTCAACACAGGTTGGTTTCTCATCAAATCAAGATCTCACGCTCCACAACAAGCCTCGATAATTTTCTAATCAATTATCCGATACCTCCTACTAGTTCTACTCACAAGACTAAAAAACTTCAACCGGGGGATCCCCATAGAGCAAAAAGATCAAAAAAAAAAAAAAAAAAACCAAACCAATCAGCCCAAAATACAAAAGCAGAGACCAGATAGCAACCCGATTCAACCCAACACACATCATACCACAAGATGCAACTTTTGAGAGAAATTCTTCACTGAATCCACCTTGAAGTTTATTTTATTTTACCTCGAATACGAATCTGTCCAGAAAGAATCGGACGGTGGGAAAGAAGAGGACGAGGATTGGGAGGGCAATGAAGTCTTCATAGTTCGGATAAGATTCCTCCTCCCAACTGAGGGACGACAAGGCCTGCAGCAATCCCATCTAATTCAAGTTGGATTCTTTTGAGGCCGAAGAAGAGATCTTGGCCCCCCAAGTAGCGGCTACAACAGAGAGAGAATCAGAAGCAGAAGAAGAAGAAGAAGAAGAAGAAGATTGAGAGAGATCGACAGAAGTGAAGATGGGTTGAATTCAAAGGGGAAGAAGTTCCTTCCAACTCTCTCTCTCTCCCCCCACGCCCCTCTCTCTCTCAGTTCAATCTCGACTCTCGAGTTATGTTTCTGTTTTCTGTCTGTCTTTCAGAGTTAAACTCAGAAAAGTACACGATGCAAATAATAAGTATTTTAATTAATAATAGGAGGTGGACTGTGTTTTGCGTTTGGTATCTGGATTTTCTGCGTTCCCACCATCTTCTCTCTCTTGTGACTCGTGTAAGTCCGTACCTCCTTTCTTTCTTTTCCTTTTCATTTAAATTATTTTCCGGTAATTTCGTGGCCGGGCTAGGCTAATGTGTGGGGATGGGCTTGGTTGTGAGGCCCAAAAGTTATAGGTTAAAAAATACTATGTGTTTTTTTTTTCAGGGGCACTACTGTATATTGACTTTTTCATAAGACTAAGTTACCGGAAATTTTCTTTCAACGTTACAGAACAATTATCGTGTAACCCCCCTTCCCTTCTATGTTTTCATTTCCCCTTTTGCTACTTACACGGAAAGAAAAAAGACTTCATAAAAGGGAAATTGAAACGTGATTATTTATTTGTCACTAAACAGTCCAAATTGTCTTTCAGTTTATTCAGGTGTGATATTTTATCCAGTAAAACTAGAAACTCTAACAAAGAGATGAAGACTTAAGAGTAGGGTGAGATTGAAATTTGTTACTGTCATTGCTCACTCTTCATACGGAGTCGGTTTTGCAACTCGTAGAAAGATCACAACAGACCTTTTTTTTAAATAGTAAATGGTAAGTCATCCCGGCGTTTCATTAATAAGATTACAACAAACTTTTTACCCTTCTACTTGTAAGAGATAGAATCATGCCGAATTTCTTCATCGCTTCATCGACCGAACTGTGTCACTGTGACCACGAAAAAATCCTTTTAGGTGGTCTGCGTGTTAGTATTTTAGTGTCTCATATTCATTGGAGAAAAATTCAGGTTCAGGTGAAGGTGTTACAAACTTTCGAGATCAAGTACGGACATGTACAGGACATGTGCATGTTATAAGTCAATTTATAAGTTTATTAATCGACTTATGATTTAGCATAGTTGATTTATACTTAGGTTTAGTCGACTGGTGGTCGCCAACAGAGAGTTAGGTTCTCGGATTTTGTCGGAGTAGTTGACTAATAAATGTGTATAATCGACTAATACATGATATTAGTCGACTTATACTAGGATCTAGTAGACTAATGTCGGGTTCTCACAGTTTTCTTTTCTGATTCTGTTTCCAGTTTGGATTGGATTCGAATTTCCTTCTTTTTCTAAGGTTGTGCTGATTGAATTGTTGAAGTTTGGATTGGACTACAATCATCCTAGGTGCTTATATAAACCCCTTGGGGTGACCTTTTGAAAGCAAGTCAAGAATTCAAGAGAAATTCATATTTTCACCATTAAGAGTCGTGAGAGAGTGATTTTCTTATAACTCTTATATTTTCTTCTCTGTTTTCAATAAAGTTTATCCCATCCTCTTCGTGGATGTAGGCACTCTTACTGATTCACGTTAAATCTGATGTTCTTTGGTTGTATGGTGATTAGTTTCAATTGCTTGTTAATGGTAGATCTTCCACGCTTTCACTGTCGAATCTTCAACTCGTTGTTCATCTGTTGTTGCGTCGGTGTTGATCAACAACACTGAGAGCCCCAGTAGTGGTGACCTCCATCACCCTTTGTGGTGCAGCAGAAGACTAGATGTGTGGAATGGTTTACAGCCAATAGGCCTATCAGAAGAACATGCATTTGGTTGAGGACTTTGAGATCAAAGAGCTCAATTCCTTCATACCTCAAAAAATTCAAACTTACAACTATAGCCTAAGGTCCAAATTGAGAAGCGGAACCATTACATGAATGATCAAGTTTAAGAGAAGAGGTTTGAACATTCTAGTTATTGTGAAAGGATTAAGGTCTGTTAACTAAGTTATAGTTGGACTGACGACAGTCAGAGAGTCGGGATTCTAGTCTCTACTTCAAACGTGAATGTAGAAGGAGATGTGGGATCATTATGGGCCAAATAAGGGACACCACCATCAGCGACTATCTCGACATTTGGCGAAGAGGCAACAGATGGAGATGGTGCCTCGGTTGGAAAACAACGAAGAACATAAAAGCGAGACTCTGGTGGTCCACTCTTCCAGGACGACGATGACAAAATCATGGGCGGACCCAATAGTGGGTCGCCCGGCCCATTTTTTCATATATTGTGTTAAACTTATTTTTATTTTTGTTCTTTCTCATATATTGTGTTAGAAACTCTTCTATTTTGATTTTCTTTTAACAAATTTATTCCTAATTCAACTCTTGATTTAGTGAAGAATACTGATTTATTCTTTCATAAGTATATGTTGTAAAAAATTACAACCCACCGTAAAATTTATTCCTAGTTCCGCCTCTGGACAAAATAGAGACAAGTGTTCGTACTCGAACACTTGCCAAAAGGGGGAGTCGTCCAAATTCTCAATAGTAATATCGTGCTGGTGTGAGCCGCAATGAGAGATGCACTTATACAGTGACTCTCACAGACCAATTTTTGGGGAACACATCTATGTTTACCAGACAACTGGCTATGGAAACAGTTAACCCAAAAGTGGAGCGAGTCCACATGAGGAAGATCAGGGAGACTTATTTAGAGAATGGTCTTAGGGAGGACGTCTTGTGATAGATGAAAGTTGAGGTTCCATGCCCCTAGAGAAAGGGATGCATTGTTTAGAACCTGTGCCTTTCTTAGGAGGACTCGTTCTTTGCCTTTCAAAGAGGTAAATATAAAGAGGAAGAATGTAACACCCTGGTTATTAAAAAATCATGATTTAATATTTTAATTCTTAATTTAAGAGGTTATACAGATTTTTGAGGTGATGATCGAATTACTCTTGTGTAAAAATGAATTTTTAGAAATTTTGAAAATTTTTGAGAGTAGGATAAATTGGAGACTTGAATGTGTGTGTGTGTGTGTGTGTGTGTGTGTGGGGCACGCTATGTATGTGCAAAAATTGTATAATACGTTCATTCTTGTATGAATACAGGTATATATAAATTTACACAATATTGTACTTATATATATTAAGTTGGTGAATGAGTATATTGTATAAAAACAAGAAATACAACCAAATCTTATATCAAATATCATAATATTTTATTATGTGTGGTCAGTGGAAGGGATAGGTGCGCATGAGAAGGAGTGATAAAGTGTTAGGATGTTCTAGTAAATTGTGTGTCGAGGTGGCATGTGGAGAGAGAGAGAGATATTATTAAAGTGAGATAATAAGTAAATATAAAAGGGATTTTGTGCAAATTAGGAGAGAAATAATTCCCACATTTCTCTTCAACCTCCCTCTTCAACAGGATAAATCAATCAAATAAAACCCCCAAAAGTTCCATCTCCCAAAAATCTCTCCCCTACAATTCTCACTTCCCCTCTCTCAATCTCTCTTCCTCCTTCCCTCTTTTTTCCCTCTCTCCCTCTGTGCCTCGTGTGTGCGCGGCAGCCGCAGGCGGAGCACGAGGCGGGCAGCGACCACTGTGGGGCGCGCGACGGGCGACAGGTAGGGCGGCAGGCGGTAGTCAGAGAGAGAGAAAGAGATTTAGGTGAGGGAGACTTAACCCAAATTCATTCTCCGTTTTATTTCGAATTCAATTTCTGAAAATTAAATACCAACTTGGTGATGTTATGAAATTGCTAAATGCTTTAGAACTCATGGTGGTGAGATTTGTCTTGATCCATCTTCCTTTTCTTAAAATTTCGAATCTTTGAAGATTCATGGGCATCAATTTGTGCTTAGATTCTAAAATCAATTAAATATTACCATACTTTGTTCTTGATTAGGTGATAGAAAAATACTCTTGATTGTCATAGTTTGAGTTGATTTTATGTGTGGATAAGTAGACTACATTTAAATTGTCAAATTTTACTATCAATAATTCTTAGCCTTGTATGCATAATAATTATCATCGAAACGACTAGAATGTGATTATTCAATCATGAGTAAGTGAGACACTTTTAAGTATATAAGAACATCGACGATTGAATTATAGTTTCATATCAAGGAAATCTTAATGAGATAGGGGGAAAATGATTGAATAAATGAATTAGGATTTAAAATTTGGACCTTTGTTTACGGTTATACTATAAGATTCGATACTCCCGCTTGATTGAAACATAACATTATATACTTTATTTCATGAGAATATCTACAACTTAATAATTTCATAAATCAAAAGTGTCATCGGTAATTAACATATAAGTGAGAACAAGATAACTTCTTATTCGAATCAAGCTTTTACATCCGTTAATATTGCTCAAAATTTCATTGACTAGTTGTGGGTGTGTACACACACACACACACACACACACACACCTGTTTCAAAGATCCTAAAATTGTGTCATGTCCAAGAGGTAAAACGTCTGTGATCAACAATTTCGGTGTCATGAACCTGATGGTGAACCATCTATAGCAATAATGTTTTAATTATCTACTTAAAGAACTAATTGATACTAAACACAATTAATAAAGAATAGTCTTTTGGTGGGATATGTATAGCATGCATAAATCATTAGTTACTTCTAGATAAGCTGAAAATTGGTTCTTCTTGATGTAGGATAAAGAGGGGGCTCTAGTGTACAAGCTTAAAGTAGTTTTTGTTTTATAAATTTTTAATGTGTGGATGAGATGGGTTGAAGGTAAAAGGGGTTAGGTCGGACATTTCAAAGCTTGAGAAGGATAGCTAAGTTGATTGAGTTGCCGAACCGGGTGTGGAAAAAAAATTGGTTTCATCCCTGATAATGAGACATGTAAGTCATTGATCCTTGAATTTGTCAGAAAAACCTTTTACAATGCAAATAATATTAGGTTCTTTTATGGGTGGGAATGATGCCTGGCACAGTGTAGCACCCCATATAGTGGGTCAACTTTCTGATAGCAATTTATATGAATGTTTTAACTATACTCACGATTTGCTTTTCTATGAGAGAATAAAACGTTCTAATAACAGACTGACTTAACTTGTTAAATCATTGAAAATTAAACTAAACTATTTTTCTACTATTAAATCAATTAGATTTGAGAAATCTATTTGGAAATTGTCGATGAAAGTAATTCATTCACCTTTTACCAGTTCCAAGTTAGGAGAAGGTGGATGTGTAGATATTATATTCAGATTATGTCATAGTCTTTCGTGTTGATCAGAAGGAGAAGGTTAATTATACAGAAGTGTTGATCTTATTATAAGTTCGACTCCTTGATTTCAAGTGGTGTAAAATATATCACGCATATTAGATTAAGACTTTCTTATTAGCATGTAATCCCTTGAATGAAAACTAAGCACATAATTTAAATTAAAAATATATTCTTCGGTCTACATGTCTTGATGTGATAGCAAAGAGGAAACTTAATGGAAGTATTCCATGCTGAGAAGTAAATTATTTGGTGTAATAATTATCAATTATTTTAGGTTAACCTTAATATGAATAAATAAGAACTTGCCATAGTCCGATGATGCAAGTTATCATATAGCAAAAATTTGACATAATCAATTATTGCAAATGAATTTCAGAATTTTATGAGATATACAAGGTGATGATAAGTAAAAGTATAACTAACCGTGAACCATAAAATTGAACCTTATTGAGATGATAACCAAAATCAGAAGTCCAAATGTGGATATTAATATCGAACCAATCATAATAATTGTTACTAGACCAATACTAGATAATCGGTATCTCTGCTAGAGTAATATATATAAACTAAGAAAATGGACTACTTTGAATAATGGATGTCATGGATTTATGAAAATAAAGTAAGTAAACTAGAAAACTCAGTGATGGATTCACTACTAACTAATCTAAACTCAATCAACCTTAACTTTAATTTGTACGATATGAGTGTACGATCATAGGGCGATTGTAATACCCCGTTCCCGGAATACGTACTTAGTTGCGTATTCAGTTTTTCGATCGTATTTTTCGATTTACTTCTTGTATTCGACCGATTTTAATTTTAAATATCATTTTCAAATATTTTAGATTTTATATGATTTTCTGGATTTTTCCTGAATTTAATTAAATATTTTCAAAACCGGTGTCGGCCAGTGCCGCTGACCGATTCCTGAATTTTTAATTTACAAACGGTTTGGAATTTCTAGATGGGTCTTTAGACATTATGTCTTAGAATTACATTTCCTACCTAAATACTTTTTCTGAGGATTTTATGAATTTATGAAAATTCCACCGGAGTCGGTAGATAATTGGTTCCGGGATTTTTAGTTTTAAAGCTATAAAGTATTTCTTAAAACGGATTTCACTATGTTTCTTAATATAATATTCTTGATTTTTGATAATTATTTCGGGTCGTTCCGAGATACTTGAATTTCGGACGATTCCGGCATTTTCCGAAATGTTTTCCGCATCCTCGACATAAACCTGGGTATCAGTCTTTTCAACAGTTTCATTTCTTGATTCCAAGAAAATATCTTCTCTCACAATTTCTTTTCCTTTTTCTTTTTCCTTTTCTTTAATTCTTTCCTTCCTCCACAAGCCAAGCTTTTTAATTTTCCAATTTTCCAAAAATTCCAACTCCACACAATTCCACCAACTCCCTCATTATTACCCCTCTTTCTCTCTCTCTCCCATGGCCGGCCAAGTGGCCAAATGAGGGACACCTCACCCTCCCCCTATTTACACAAAACCCCCTCTTTTCTACACTAATTGCACCTCCTTCACAAAATCCCAATCTTATATAAACTTCCCTTTTCATTTCTAACCCTTCTTTTTACTTCACCTCACCAAAGAAATCTCCTCCATAAGACTTCATCTTCATCTCAAGCTCAACCACCAACTCCAAAACATCTCCAAGGTCAACTCCAAGGTCATCTCCAAGGTCATCATCTCCATCTCAAGCAACATCAACTTTTGATTTGGGATCGTTCTTGGTGATATCGTCGACCACAACCATTTCGAGTTCATAGAGCTTCGATTAACCGATCTAAGTGAGTATTTTACTCACCAAGACTTGTAAACTTCTTAGCATACTTGTGTCTACTTATCTTGTACATTTGTAGCTTCAAAATCACACTTTTTGATCATCCAACACAACTTCAAATTCTGTTCTGTACGCTGTTTTCTGACCACGATTAGTCGACTTGACCTAGGGATTAGTCGACTAACCCTTTTACTTGAAACGTAACCTTTTTCTGGAACACAGTTTTAGTCGACTCATCTTAATTATTAGTCGACTAGAAATCTTTATTAGTCGACTACTCTTTTTACCCTAGTCGACTAACTTGTCCTGAATCAGAAACCAACCCTCTGTATCACAGTTTTAGTCGACTTGACCTTACTGTAAGTCGACTTGACGTGTCTGTTAGTCGACTACTCCCTTGACCCTAGTCGACTAACCTTTTCCCTGAAACCAACTCCAACCCTCTGGAACCCAGTTTTAGTCGACTAGTCCAGACTGTTAGTCGACTAACCCCTCTATTAGTCGACTAACCCTTCCACCTAGTCGACTAACTTTAGCTGTTTTGTATAGTTAATTTCCTTCTTAAGTTTGGATCTTATGCTTGGTACATGTGCTATATACTGTTCTTGCTTGTACTTCATGACTTGTACTTCATGACCTGCCACTTGATGTATGTCACCTCTTGTCACTTCATAATTCCATGTTCATGTATTGCCTGCAACTGCTTGTGTTAGGGTAATTTCATTCTTGTACATGTACCATGCCGGTGATATTCTTACTTCTTTATCGTGCACCATGCGTGGCCGGCCCTTCGTGGTCGTTGAACTTTGTGCTACTTCTATGTTACCACTTGCCATGTCATTACCTCAGTCTTATCAGTTTCTTACTTCTATTTAACACATGTATATCACTTGACAATTGAAGGCCCTCATGTTATGTCATGACTTACCCAAACTATTATCAATCTCTTGTCATGTTTGGTTGTTTGTTAAATATCATCACCCTTGTCGTGCTATCTCTTGACACCAAGCATGATACACCTGATTCTTATAATTATCACGATAATGGGAATGTAGTACCTGATTACTTGTTATGATTCCAGTTACGTATTACAGTTATGATCCTGCTCATTCCTTGATCTGGTAATTATGTTAATAAACCATAAAAAGGACAACTTGTATGGGGAATGGGAGGAAGTGATGGATGCCGGAATGATATCTTGCTTATAGTAATGGAATAAAATACTGGCGGTAAGTGTTAGTGGGACTTAGGGCCCACAGGAGATTAGTGTTAGGGGGACTTTGGGCCTCCAAACTGGTTCCAGGTGTATGGAAACTACTATAAGAAGCTCTATCAGTTCTCCATCTACTTCCGGTAACGACCCTCGACTTGCTTATATATGGATGTATGTGTGTTGGGATGTACACCCGGACACATACCGAGATATATGAGTCAGACGAGTAATAATAATAATTTATATTCCTGTTATGCCTGTTAAGATACCCGTTATGGATCTTGTTATGACTCTTGGTATTCTTGTTATGACTCCTGTGACTATTCCCTTATGCTTGTTATGATGCCTATTAGGACTCCTGTTACTCCAGTTAGGGATTCCTGTTATTCTTGTTATGTATTCCTGCTATGACTATCGTGTGATTTGCAACTCTGATTCTATACGCTTGGATTTCGATTGCATGAGATAAAAGTATATAGATGAGGGTTTTCTTGTTTGGATTATTCCTTCGATGTACTAGTCTCATGGGACCGTGACTTAAGCGTATACAATCAATCTTGCTTGAAATCAACTTTACTCTGGATTTCCTATTTTATAGATGTTATGTTTTATTTGTTCATACCTGCTATCCTTGTGTTCTAACTCTCCTACTCTTGTTTCTTAGCCATTTGGCTGTAACCTGTTCATTGTTGGGAGGTCCTGACTCCCTTGGATTTGTATGTTCAGGTTTAGAAGCTTGGATCGAAGTGGAGCTGTTCACAGGAGATCAAGCTTTCCCTTAGTGAGCAGGCAGATTAGCTCCAATTCTTTTGTGCCAGACCTCTCTTTTGACTCACGGGATCTTCATCCTACTCGTGAGCATTTTGTATCTTTATTGTATATTCTACTTTTGGACCTGGTTGTGATAAAAGACACATGTGATGTATAATGGTTTATCATATACTGTGTTGACTTTGTATTTGTACCTTTAAGTTGGCATATTATGAATACCACGCTTTGTGTTGTACTCTGATTTCTTGTTGTACTTATGCTTAGTGTATATACGTGGGGGCACTTTCTGACCTATGTATATACGTCGCAGTGACGTCCCAGTATCCGTGGAATCGGGGCGTTACAGCGATGGTCTAGTTAGCGCTCAAGTATGAATATTAAGTAGAAATGAATATGAATTAGGTTACAATTATCAATTAATAGACTAATGATCTAACCGATATATGTTGATTATGATTATTATCTAATTGTCATGGATATAGTTATTTGTATAGTACCTGTACATGTACAATTGTGATAAATAATATAACTATATATAATTGATAACTTGTTGATGATGATTTATTGATTGATATGCTTGATGAGTAGTAAAGTATGTACTCTCGTTTTCAAGTAATAATTCCTACTGAAATAAATAATGTGTGTAAGTGTGAATCTAGTAAACTATTATTAACTTCAAAGCATACTAAGACTCTACTCATAGATAAGCAGTGTAGTCAATCCATTCACCAAATACCTAATATATGAATAAGAACCATAACTAGTTAAAAGAACTAAGCATATGACCAAGGACGAGCATTGAGAATGTAATTAATTGTTTGATGCGTTGTTAAGTAGTATGTATGTCTGAATGCATGCATGTAATGGATAGTTATACGAACTTGATCATGTGTAACATATCAATCACATGTTGATGATTGGAAAAAGTATATCACAATGTAACTGACATTGTGTGTTTTACCTTGATAGTTGATGTGTATGTGATGTTGTATATGCATGTCGTGTTATTTTTATGCATACGAAGGAAGAGGCCGGCGGGAGCCGATAGATTCGAAGACAGAGTCTGATATTGTGTGTTGTAATACGAAGGAAGGAGCCGGCGGGAGTCGGGAGGTGTGAAGACGGGGTCCGATATTGTGTGTTATAATACGAAGGTAGGGGTCGACGGGAGCCTGTAGGTGCGAAAACGGAGTATGACATTGTGTGTTGTGATACGAAAGAAGAGGCCAACGAGAGCCGATAGGTGCGAAGACGAGGTCTGACATTGTGTGTTGAAATACGAAGGAAGGGACAGGCGGGAGCCGGTGGTGCGAAGACAGGATATGACATTGTGTGTTATGATATGAAGAAATAAACCAGCTAGAGCCGGTGGGTTCGAAGACGAGGGACTGTAAAATTTTGCTTTACTACAAGAGATAATGGAATATTATATGATGTGTGTACATGTACGAGTTAATTCATGTAGTATTTGAAGTGTGATACGATATACTATATATATAAGTATGTTTGTGATATATGTTTTATCTGGATTAACTTATTGTGATCTGAGTATCACCATGTATAGTATATGGAATATGTATAAAAGAAATTAATTCGATAATAAACTAAATCACTAAAAGAAAGTATTCGATATAACCCATATACCCACCCATATACCCTGTAAAATACAATGTAGAGATTTAAATTATAGAGTCATTGACTGAAGAAGTCAGGTCATTTTGCAAACCATACAGATAGTTGGGTTGACTGTTTACCGTGATATAATTATTTCTCTTCTTTATCCGCACTCGCCTTTATTAATTGAAGAAAACCATATTTTCTTTTATTTTGACTTGTATATCATTTTCTTAATCTCTTTTTTTTACTCTCCTTACTGAGCTGCTAAGCTTACCCCTCCCCCAAGATTATTATGTTTTCAGGTTACGATGAGGTGAAGGCCCAATTTAAGGTTTCAAGCGCTTCGTTGAAAATTTTGTTATATAGAGAAAGTATTGGAGTTGTAATTTTTGCGTATTTGTTAAGCTTCATGTTGTAAATGTTTATAATTTTATTTGATGTTATTTATAGTATGAGTTAGATGGCTATGATCTTGATGGGTTGAATTTATAAATAATTTGGTAGTATGTTGTAGAAGCCGAGAGGGGTACTCTCGAGCCCATTATATTATGATTGTTGAGATGTTATATATGGATAAGGAGGCTATATAAGTCGAAATATTATTATTATGTTGCGTGGATGATTGTTAAGTTTGATATATCATGATTTGGATTGATAGCCGTGCAAGCTGATATTGATATATGTTGTATCTGGGACAAGTGACAAAATACAGAGGAGATGCTGCTGAAATTTTTGAGAAATCAGATATGATTATAATAATCTATTGATTAATAAGGATGTTTATATTAATTGAGAATATTAGAATCTGAGACCGTTACAGTTGGCATCAGAGCACGAGATCTAGAATGGGGATTAGATCTAAAATAATTGTCATATGAAGTGAATTGATTGATAGGATTGATTGTTACGATCAATATGTATGTGCGTGCTTTGTATGTATATGAATATGTTGTTTGATATAATTGGTTTGAAGGGGATAGGAGTTCTTACGTGTATGATTAATTTCGAAGCAATGGATATTTGGTCACTGCCTTATATTCAGATTATAGTACCCACATGCTATAATTCGGATGTGCTCTGGTGGAGGTGGGGGTCCTTAATATGAGCTGTCAGTGGTATGAAACACTGGAGTAAGAGAATGATTAAAATATCAGGCGAGTTAAAATTAAGTCAGATCGTAAGAACCTAGTATTGAGTTGATCCGAAAATAATGAATGTTCAGATGAAAGTTTGAAGAAGATATGAAATTGTAAAAGAAAGTATTTTGCGAAAAAAGGAATGTAAAAGTTTTAAACTCATCAAATTCTTGCTATGTTAAGTTTCGATGACAAAACTTCTGTAACGGGGGTAGAATTATAACACCCTGGTTATTAAAAAATCATGATTTAATATTTTCATTCTTGATTTAAGAGGTTATACAGATTTTCTAAGGTGATGATCGAATTAATCTAGTGTAAAAATGAATTTTTAGAAATTTTGAAAAATTTTGAGAGTAGAATAAATTGGAGACTTGAATATATATGCTATGTATGTGTAAAAATTGTATAATACATTCATTCTTATATGAATACAGGTATATATAAATTTACATAATATTGTAATTATATGTATTAAGTTGGTGAGTGAATATTGTATAAACACAAGAAATACAACCAAATCCTACATCATACCATAATATTTTATTATGTGTGATTATTGAAATGGGTAGGTGTGCATGAGAAGGGGTGATGAAGTGTTAGGATGTTCTAGTAAAATGCGTGTATAGGTGGCATGTGGAGGGCGTTAGCCCAAAGGCCCTTCACCTTAGTTTTGATGATGACTAACTTATGAAATTAAGTTACTAATGATCTTATGTTTATTAAGTTTCAGATATTGTTCAAGATCTTAGTAGGTGTTTAACTTCAATAAAAAATTCAAAGTCAAGTTTTGGAGCTAACAAGTATTGATTCAAGAGCTCGTGCGTCAAGATCGCTTCTAGAACTCAAGAGGAGTCAAGCTAATTTGGATCTAAGTTTGGAACGAGTCGTTTTGGAGAAGAAGATTTATAAGAAGACTTCGGTTTAGGTTGTTTAGTTTTGTTTAGATCTTCTGTAAGGATAGTTTAATTTTGATATGCTCAAGTGTACACACACACAAGTTCAAAAGTGTTAATTTCAGTTTAACCGCTTTGTTTTTGAGTTTCAAATATTCATAATTCAGTTTCATGAATAGATAGAATCAAAAGAAGTTTGCATGGTTTAATGTATATTGGATTTCATCCATATACATATATTCTTCATTTGTTTAGAAAAACTTATTTTAATGTACCTCCTTCATGTGTTTAAGTTTGTTTTTATCAAAACTTAGTTTGGCATTTACTGTCAAAAATAAAGATATATCATTTATATGTGTATTGGATTCTATCCATACACACTATACTTCAAATGTGTTTTTATATCTTATTTTTGTATTTATACAAGTTTTGGAGAAAACGAATTTTCATTTCAAAATCTAAGTATTTGGAAAATACAATACAATTTTCGGTTTAAGTTTTAAATTCTAGGCCACAAAAATGATTCAAATTGTTTGTAATATATGTTGGATTTTAATCACACATATTTGTACTTCAAATATTTACATGAACTTATTTTTGTAAATTTTATGAGATTTTATAGAAATTTATAGGTATTAAAAGTCCAAATTTTCTAACCTATAATTCCTGTTCTGGCTGCTGGCGGTCGACCGGCCGGTCGACCGAACCAGGGCTCGGTAGACCGGTTGGTCGACCGATGTGCACAAGGTCGTGCACAAGGCCTTAGCCTATGAGCCGGTCAACCGACTGGATCAAACCCACTCTCAGGTTTGTTCGGTCGACCGAGCGGTCGACCGAAAGGCTATTTGCCTTTGGGGGCGGTAGACCGTCCGGTCGACCGACAGCTCCAACGGTCGAAAATTCGACCGTAATATCTAATCTATAACTAGTCTAAGATACTACGTTATAATATGTTATCATACATGACACTAACATGTGAGATATGATGATGGATGTCAGTCATTAGGGTGGTGATACTCAGGTATACGTCATGAGCACATATAAAGATATGTGTAGTACAATACCATATTTAAGTTAAAACAACTCACCTAAGAGAGAGAATTCAAGTTGTTACATTACTCTTTTGACTTGATGGTGTTGTTGTTTTCAGTTTGTAATTTAAGTATATAATGTGATGATAAATTTCGTTCTTAAACAACATTAAGAAACCTAAAACGTTGGGCTACTTGAGTGCATTTAGGGAAATAATGAATACCCAGATGGAATTCGACATGCCCGAGTATTAGTTCACTGTCTTTAACCCGTGAAGTTATTTAAAATCTCGCCGTATTAGTTCATTGTCTTTAACCCGTGAACTTATTTAAAATCTCGTCAATGAGTGGTTTGAAAATGTTTTTTCAAATCTTATTTTATTATGAAATTTTTCATAAAAACAGCTTTGTTAGTGAGATTAAGAGAGTTTAAACTTGAGTAAATAAGTGATTCAGTCCTACTCAGTTAAAACTAAAGGAAAGGTAGCTAGGTGTCAGAAGGGAATAAATGTAAATACTATTTGATATAATAATCTCACGTTATGGAAGAGCTTTTATGAACAGTTGGTCGGATAGGGATTTGACTATTAAATTAAATTTGTTAATTAATTAATTATGAATTAATTGATTAATAATTGGTTCTCGATATGAGATCCCAATTGGTCTTACTAATGTCCCTTGGGTGAGGACTGATATACAAACAAGTTACAAATGTGTATAGTGAGATTAATCTCATATCGGATAGATAGCTATTGAATAATCAGTCACTACCCTATAAAAGAGGGATAGTATAACACCTTAGAAGACAGTGAAAAACACAAAAAAATCTAAAAATAGCTTGAACTTGAAAAAAGATCGAGTTACCAATAAAATAATAATTCTTTGGAAGGCTTATCTACTCTGCAATTGTATCCCTGTCGGAGATAGGTGTAAGAGGTCAGTCATCACGACTACTTACAGTCAGAATTCTAGTTATATATGCGGAATTCTGGTTATATATGCGGAGATTTACAGTTCATCCAATTGCAAGTTTGAAACTAACGTAGTGTTCACATCTCCATCACCTGCACTATAGTTTTTTTTTTTTTTTTTTGGATAAATGGTATCTTGATCTTGAATATGTGACCTCCTATTTTTCAACCCAATCTTTTGATTACTAAATATGATCTCAATAGCTATAGAATTTATGTTAATCTCAGGGGGAAAAACTCTTAACATAGCACCACAAAAAGTAAATCCCCAACCAACGTTCAAACTCACACGTCTATCCAACTGATGTCCACGTCATCAACCACCATTGAAGATTTTCTCCAAATCACTTGCTTTGAAATTAAGTATGCCATAATCCCCAAGTTTAAGGAAGGAAGCCCCCAGCAAGTCAATGGGCATTTGTCAGGGGAAAAAGTCAGCTTCATTCATTCACACAATAATGGACATTTCTACTACCATGTGATCTTGCCTTGTCCAATTCAAATCGTGAAGAAAACTTTGTAATCATCTCGTGGACGTGCATGACCTAAAATTATAACAAATTGGAGTTGCATAAAAAATCTTTCTTTCCTTCTAGAAGCCGGGTCACCTTGAGGAGGCGCAAGAAGAAAGTTATCCAGAAGTCTGCGAGCCACGAGAGATTGCTGATCAAGTTAGAAGAGTCTGCAGTCTATGGTCAAAAAGGAAAGGGACACTCAAGGACTGACATTTAAGAGTTTCTTTCATATACTTGCCAGGCACGCGCCTTTCAAAATGACTAGTCGTCACTTTCATTTAATTTAAATAAGAGGAGGTTATCGACTGAATTCTTCTCTTCACGAAATGTCGTGGCTTCCAATCTCTCTATCCATTTTGAAATTTAGGGATGAGCACCAGATCGATTGGTTCAATTTTTTTTTTTGTACAAAATTAAAATCGAATCGAATCGAACTAACTCCAAAACCGAATTTTAACTGAATGGTTTGATCAGTTCGATTCGGCTTGACTCAGTTCGGTCCAGTCTCAAAAATAAATATCATTTATAATTGTGATTCGCTGTGAACCAACAGCCGAATCGAACCGTTTTTTCTCCTTATGAAACTAGCCGAACCGAACCGAATTGTTATTCGAAATCGGGTTCGAAAATTTGGTCCGATGCGTTGAACCGGAGTTCTGCTCACCCCTACCGTGGATGGTGAAATTTTTTGAACTATAAAAACTAAATCATTGTGATTTGTGTGTAAGTTTTTAGAGATTTCTCCAAGAAATAAAACATTGAAAAAAAAAATGAGGAGATTCACATGCTTAAAATAAAATAGAACTATCTAAATTTTTTATTTTGCTTCTGGAACAAATGTTCTCTGGTTGTTACGTGTCGAGTTTAATAATCTATTCTTTCCGGTATTTCTTCAATAATAATATATTAAATTTTGGAAAATTGCCATGAGCGGTTCACAAGGAGAAGTCTTATTTAAGTTTTATTATCAAGACCTAACGTGAACTCTTCCTTAATTTCATTTTCTTTTTAGGAAATTTTCTGACGTTATTGAAAACTACCCCTCAACTAACCAACTAGAGATTGTTTATATTATGTCTTTCTATTATTTTACACTTATGAATAGGAAACTTTGAATTTTTTTTTAAGTTTAAATATAACTATGTCATTTTGTATCATTCTTAAGGAAAATTTTGTTAGCCACCTAGTTTATTTTATAATTAAAAAAAACTCAGTTCATAATTTGTTCGCTACAGCCTCATGCACGTCAATATAAACTGATTCATCCTTCCAATCACCACTTCTTATATATTTTATTTTTTCCTTTTACCTTTTCACATCACTTCCGACGTTACTCTCCCTTCAATCTTGACCCCGACGTTGTGTTATTTGCGGGTCGACCTTCCCTGGTCAGGCCACCGTGGGGGTTAGAAGGGGCGGGGATCCCCTCCCGGGTTCGGAGGCAGAGCCCCTGGATTTTTTTTTTTGGGATCGACCTTTTACAGATCTCGTGTTCGCGATGAGTTATGTTTGTGTTTAGATTTGAAAAACATTAGAGATCATTCGATGTTAGTGGACAGGGGTGTGGTGATGATGAGATGTTGATATGAGAATTGCGATTCATGATCATAGTCTTTGTGAGAACTGACTCAGAAATATGACATTTTGTGAGGACTGTGATCACACTCCTAATGAAAAGGACTGTAATCATGGTCGCAGTCCTAATAAAGTCTCAGTCCTCACAAAAACTCAAAAATAGGGTATTTTTGTGAAGATTGCGACCATGGTCGCAGTGTCACAGTATTTTTTAGGATTGCGATCATGATCGCGATCACGCGATCCTCATAAAGACTCGAATATATAAGACACTTTTGTGAAGACTACGATTAGAGGACTGCAATCATAGTCGCAATCCTATAAAGACTCAGAAACATGATATTTTGTGAGGACTATGGTCATGGTCGCAGCCCTCATAAATAATGCATTTTGTGAGGACTGTGATCATGATCGCAATCCTCAGAAAACAGGGCTGCGATCATTTTATGAGGACTATGATCATAATCATAGTCTTCAGAATTAAAGCATTTTGTGAGAACTGCAATTATAGTCGTTATCCTCTATACTGTGACCATTTTATGAGGATTGTGCTTATAGTCCCAGTTCTCAATTTGAGTTAGGTGGCTAGAATCCTCCCTTTATTAATGATGTGTAGATATCACAAAGTAATTTAATTCTATATTAATAGTAAAATAGTCCTTGCTAAGCACAACGGTACTCTCATAAAAGTGATGAAAAATTCTCTCAAGAAAAATAAAAGTGATGAAAATTGATTGTATATTTGATATATTTTTAAACTCATAAAGGAGATGAAAATTTGTTGTTTATATTAGGTATTTTTGTTAGGCCCAGGTCATGAAATTGGGCTCGAGCACTATTAGAGTCCCTTTTGCCGAGCTTGGTCACTACCAGTAATTTTATTGGGACTCATTTTTAATTTTCTTTTTAGAAAACAAGTCGGTTTTAAATCTAACACCTCTATAATCAATTCAATGCTTTACTAATGAGCCAGGCCTTAAGGCCCAATTGGATTACAATTTTGTGTGGGCTCAAATTGTGATCAATTGCATCACGATAGCCTTTATTGGATTCGCCACTTACACTAGATCACTTAGTGATGTAGGAGACAGCATCAGAATCTCTTATAATATATTTTAGACGAAGTCTAAAATTCACTAAAATATTATGAAGTCTTAGTTGTTTTTTTTAAAAAAAATACAATGAACTTTTAAATTTGTAAAATGCTACTACGCTACTTAAAAATTTTAATACACTATCACAAACAATCACACGACTGCTAGCGGCAAAAGAAAAAGATAATTTTACTATTCCCCATACAACACACAAAATAAATTAAAAAAAATAGAGGAGATTGAGGGATAATTTGTCATTAATTTGTCAGATGGTGTAACGATTGTTTTCTTAAATCCGAACTGACAGAGGGCAATTTAAAAAAATGAGAGAAAGGGTAGCTTTCTATAAGTTTGAAAGTTCATAATAATTTTTTTTAAAACCTCAGAAAGTTCATGATATTTGAGCAATTTACTTTGAGACGAGAGGTGATTAGGCTCAACAACCAAGTCCCAAGGCAAAAAGCCTTTCAATTGTCACATGAAAAATCAAATCTATGTTCTCTCAAAATCTTCCCCAAATTTTTTTTTTCCAATCATCTACGTCGGATAGAGATCATGAGTGAGCAATAGAGAGTCTCACAACGTTCGGAAAAAAAAATTGCATGTCTTATCAATCTCTTTAATGAAGCAGTGTGTAATTTTCGCTTTTGATTTTTTTAAGAAATTAAAAAAAGAAAATGAATTTATGAGGTCAGAAAGAAAAAAGGGAGATTTTATTTCAGCCATCTAAGATAAGACAAATCGTAATTAAGAAAAACTCACTCACATAATTTTATTCGCTTCAGCCGCCTCCTTTTTTAAAGTAAGAATGTGCGTCCACGTCAAAAAAACTGAGGTGCTCATTAGTCGCGAAAAACGAAAATGCCTCTAAGTAACCGTTTCAAAAAAAAAAACGGAACACTTTAAAAATGTCTTAGAAGACTGCGACTATGATCGCAGTCCTTATAAAATGATCACAATATAGAGGACTGCGACTAAGATCCTAATCCTCACAAAAAAAAATGTCTTATTTCTGAGCACTGCGGCTATGATCACAGTCCTCACAAAATGATCATAGCATAGAGGATTACAATTGTAATCGCACTCTTCACAAAAATATCCTATTTCTGAAGATTACGACTATGATCACAGCTTTATTTATGAGAACTGCGATCATTATCGCACTCCTCACAAAATGTATTATTTATAAGTACAACAATCATTATCATAGTCCTCAAAAAAAAAATATCATCTTTCTAAGTCTTTATAGAATTTGCGATAATGATCGCTGTCCTCTTTATTAGGACTGCATCTTTATTAGGACCGCGATTATGATCACAATATTCTAAAAAAAAAAAAACTTATATTTGAGTCTTTATGAGGACTGCGACTATGAGCGAAGTCCTAAAAGAGAATGCGATCTTTAGGACTGCGATCATGGTCGCACTCCTCACAAGATGTCCTATTTTTTAGTTTTTGGGAGGACTGCGATCATGGTCACATTCCCTTTTATTTGAACTACGATCATGATCGCATTCTTCACAAAATGTCCTATTTCTAAGTCAATCCTTATAGAGAACTGCGATCATGAGTTGTAATCCTCATATCAGCATCGTCATCATCAGCAGACCCTGTCCACTGATATCGAATGATTTATAATGCTTTTCAGATCTAAACACAAACAAAATTCATTACGAGAACAAGCGAGATATGCAAAAGGTCAATCTCAAAAAAAAATTCAAAATATAATTGACCCGCAAATAACTGCATGTAAAGGTCAACGTTGAGTAGAGCAATATCAGGAGTGATGGGGAATGATAAAAGAGAAAATAAAAATATATAAAGAAGTGATGGTTGAGAAAAATCAATTTATATTGATATGAATGAGACTATAGTGAACAAAATTATGAAACTGAATTTTTTTCTAATTATAAAATGAAATAGTTTGACGTAGCAAAATTTTCTAAAGCAAAAACAATAAAATCTATTACATCATCCACTGAGATTGCATCTCTCCTACAAGAAAGTAACATGGGAGTGCAGGTCAGCATCGAAAATTAGAAGCAATTTGATTTAAGCAAGCACTCTCTAATTTCTTCTTTCTTCTATTCTTTTTCTTTTGCGAAACAAACACTTTATAGTGATGGTTATTATTATTATTTATTATTTATTTATTTCTTATTATTATATCATCGATCATCATCATCAAATAATGTATTGATATGATTTATATGTATTAAGTAAATATTTGTCACCATATTAATAATCTATCTCTTGGGGAAGGAATTTGGGATCACCTTCGAGACTGAGAATTCAGCCATTGTTTCTGTACTTTCCTTTTCTTTTCTTCTGTTTTTTTTTGAAAAATCACAAATCATAAAATGAATATATTTTGATCTGCGGAAGAAGATGGGAATTTTTTTAGAAGAATCAGTTTTTTTTTTTCGAGGGGGCAAAGAAAGAGTGAGATAAAGAAGAAGAAAAAACACATTTGCTAGATGATGATGGTGATTAAGATGATGATGATGATGATTATGATTATTATTATTATTATTATTATTATATTATTATTATGTTTCACCCCAATAAATTCTTTATTCCACTTAAATGATTGGTTTAAATTTTTTTGAAGTAGTGGGAAAGACGGTGACATCTTTAAGCGGCCATAATCTCTCCATACCGTTCTTTACTCCCTGCCACATGTGCACGTATGATGTATCTGCCATCATATTTCGATATTTGCATAAAATACTGTAGCTTTTTTCTTTTTCTTTTATTTTTGAAACTCAAACATATTTGTGAAATTAATAAAATTTCTTCAGAAAGCTTCTGTTTTCTCTATTTAATTTCCTTCCTCGGTTAAGGTCTCTAAATAGGTCGTGAATTGGCATATACGGTTAGAATCTTTTGATTTAATCTAGAATTCACCTCTCCAGTAAATACTTTATTTTTTTAAGAAAGAAAGAATGATTTGTTCTTTAAACAAAGATCTTTCTTTCTGAAAATATTATTTATCGACCGTTATCTTCTCCTCATTACATTCATCAAGTTCTCAATGTTTTGTTCGTTACGGTTTGTGAGGGAGTGTTAAAAAAAATACTATTCTTACTAATATTTTCTTTTCTTTAAGAGTTCTTATATACTGGAGTTCTATACTAACTATATTCTTATATATTTTCATGTATTGTCCTCTTCAATAATATACGCAATTCAGTTTTCCAATTGAGCTTAACACGTCTTACACAAATTTCTTATTATGTCAGAAACCCCTAGTGCTCTTTTCATGTATAACCTCATGTTTACCTGAAACCACAAAACTATCCGCTTATATTTACTTTATCTAAGTTGTATAATCAAGTTGCTTCTATTTTCATTTTGTAAAGATTCCAAGAGTGGTTGTAAGTTTTCCTTGATTTTCTTTACTGCTTTCTTTTACTGTTTTGTCGTATAACCTTGCTCCAGGAATGAACAACTAGCGAATAGGAGTAGTGTGTAATGTAATTGTTCTTTATTTAATGAAATTTGCTTTTGCTTGTTTACTTTAGCGCGTGTTTAATTAAATTTAAGCATTTAGACAGACGGAATTGAGGAAAGGGCCACTCTCTCTGTCTCGTATATGGATGTCTTTCTTACCTACTGTAATCTTGTTCTTTGTAGCGGGTACACTTATTCCAGGGTGTCATTTGTCAATTCCTCCCTGAAGCACGGATGTTCAGGCCTCTGGCAGGGAATTTAGAACATCAAATTCAAATTACTCGACAACATTATTTGGTCGATCGCAGACGAAAAGAGCACTGGTATTTTTGACGGTTTTTGGGCCTTGTAGCAACCACATCCTCTCCAAAAGTTTCACGCCCCGCTTCCCAATATATGTGAAAAAGGAGTCGCGACGAGAGTCGCCGATGTATATACACGAAGAGAATACCCCACGTATACACGCTAAGCTTAAAACAATCTGAACAAGTTATAAAATCTACTACGATAAATTAATATCACCGCAATATGAATATAAATATTTACGCATAATCACAGATGAATAAAAGAATAGAAAAATCATGGAGTCTAATATATAGAGAAAATGAGGAAATAACCTGAATAAAAGAAAAGTAAGAACACTAGAATCAAATAGAAAGAAACTCCGGTCCTTGCGAAGCGTACGAGCTCATCCACACCTGATCAATGAAATAAAAAAATCCAATATCTGGACGTGCAAATTCAGGGTCATCAGAAAGTGACCCAATAAGTGTGTAAAATAAAGAGGAAGGTGCATGTGCATATATCGTGTAATCATATAAATGAGACTCTAAACTGAAATAAGACTGAAATAATATGCAAACATAAATGGACAGTAATAAGGGCAGTCAGTAACAGAATCAGATGTCCAAATCAGGTCATGTATACAGTCAGGTGTTTATCATAACATGTACTTATCAATATCATTGTAAGATTCAGTTTTATTATTAATTATGTCAGCGAACACCAATTGCCACATGTAATAGACGCATCCCATACTACGCCTACTACACATGTCAATTAGGGTCCTATGTTATTGAAACTGATTAGTTGGAGACATTGTCTGTGTTTTAAGTGGGTCTCGTGCATACGCTAGACCACGGCCCGGACTCCTGACGCTGAACCAGACAATACCGCAAGCTAGTCGGTAACATGTATAACATGTATAACAGGAATAAGAACAGAACTGGGGTGTCAGTCACCCCACGGGAATCCTACAATGAAACCCTCTTTCGGTTGTAACATATATCCTAAGTCCACCCAAAATACAAACGTTATCTCCTCCATCAATTTTCTTAATCCTGGTGTAAGTTGTTTAATGATCATATTATTTAGATTATCAAGATTATTTAATGTACAAGTTACTTAGATCACTGAGATAACTTGATGATAATCACGGTAACAACGTCACTTGTGTAATCAGGATACCAGTATAACATGATATATAATGCTGTAACGCCCCGATCCCAATGATACGGGGACGTCACTGCGACGCATATACGTAGGTCAGATAGTGCCCCCACGTATATACGCTAAGCATAAGTACAACAAGTATCAGAGTACATCACACAGCGTAATATAATCATATGCCAACATACAAAATATAGGTACAGAGTCATACAAGTTATGATAAGCAAAATCACTTTACAAGTGTCCATTATCACAACCCAAGTCCAAAAAGAACGATATACAATCCAAAAATACAAAAGTGCTCACGCAAGGATGGAGGTCCGTGAGCCAAAAAGAAGGGTCGGGCACGATGGATCTAGAGCTGGTCGGCCTGCTCTCCTAGATAAGCCAAGTCCTCGGTGGAAGGCTCCACCTCGTTCCAAGCCTCGGAATCTGAATATGCAAATCCAAGGGTCAAGACATAATAACAGATAAAAGGTAGCCAAGTGACATAGGGATCATGAATGGAGATAAAGAAGTAATACTAAGTAACCATGCATGACAAGGAATGTAAACTAAACAAGATAAAGACATATGTAATAAATCTACAATGAACGTCTTATTATTATTACTTGTCTTACTGTGATATCTAGCTATGTGACCCAGCGTCCCAGAGCACATAGATCCATATCCTAGTATGACAAGGTTGTTATTGGAAACAGCGGTTGTATCGACGAACTATGTTTACAGTGGGTCCCGTGCATGCCCGGGACCACGGCCCAGTATTGTTCCGTTGCTTGAAGACGGAACCAGCCGCAAGGCCTAACATGAGGGTCTTATGTATGCCCTTGTCATGACAATAAAACAGGAAGGGAGGAAGCACTCCCCTCGGTCCCCTGGAGTACCGCAGGTAAGACCGGAAACATGGTGCACATCCTAATACCACTGTAAACACGAACACATATCGATATTCCGCATATTTCCCCCTGACCCAGTGTATGTTGGTGTATTTTATACAATTGTCGGATATATCATGCTTGGTGTTTGGGGATAGCATGAATAAGTTGGTGATATTTCATATTTAACAAATTATGGAATAGCAATATGTAACATGAGTCATGAAGCATAATTAAAGCGAGATCCATCAGGTACGAGTCATGCAGTACAGGTATGAAGCATAAAACAAGACTAATATGGGATACATGTATCATGGTAGGGTCAAAATCAAAAAGAAAAGAAGTCTGAAATCTGTCCCAGAATTTGACCTAACGGTCGACCTCCGGTCGACTGCCGGTCGACTGGTGACATAACTAGCGGTCGACCCCCGGTCGACTGCCAGTCGACCGTACAGGAGCCGTGAGCTCCAGGTTGGGCCGGTCGAGTCAGCGGTCGACTGCCAGTCGACCGCCAGCTCAAAGTCGTGCATGCTGTGCACATCGGCAGAGTCCCGGTCGACTGCCGGTCGACCGGTCCTCGGGAAATTTCTGCTGTTAGAGCAGAAAATCAGGATTCTGTTGGAGTTGGTTTCTACAGTCAAAAGTTGGGATTTTTATGGCATTACAAGGCCTGACCTACTACTACAAGCACACTAAAACAGAGAATAGTCAAAGTGATTGATAGGTTCACATAGTTATGTTGGATTTGAGTGTCATGACCTAAAATAGGATTTTTACCATACACATGAACATGGATCTCTACCCTAAGCATATGGAGTTGTTAATTTAAGTCTTGGTGAGTAAGGACTCACCTGGATGGTTCAGTTAGGAGCTGGATTCAAAAGAGGAAGAGGTTGGCTTCAATCACCACTTGTTGTTGATGGAGCTTGAGGTGAAGAACTTGTTCTTGGAGTGATGGTTGGAGTCCTTGAGGTTCCTTGATGAAGCCTTGAAGAATCCCTTGTGATCTAGAAGTGGAAGTGAAGGGATTGAGGAGCCCTAGAGCTAGGGTTTGAGCTTGAGGATGAAGATGAGGATTTTCTCTCTAGGTGATGAAATGAGAAGAAAAGGGGGATCTTGCAAAATGAAATGAATATATAGTTTAGGAATTTTGTAAAGGAGTTGGGATTATAATGGAAGTGGAGGGCTTTCTTGCAAATGTGTGTGGGTGAGGTGTCCCCTCTCTTGCCACTTGGCCGGCTGTGGGTGAGAGAGAGAGTGAGTGGGGGTAGGTGAGGGTGAGTGGGAAATGAGGTGGCAAGATGAGGTGGAAATGTATTTTGCAATTTTTGGAAAAATGCCCAAAATTCAAGTATTTTGGATTGGTCTGGAAATTTTACCAAAAATCAAGAAAAATATTTGAAGACCAATGGTGAAATTCGTTTGAAGAAATACTGTGTAGATTTTTAATTAAAAATCCTGGAATCAGAAACTTACCGACTCCGAAAGAGTTTTCATAAATTTATAAAAATCTCAGAAAAAGAGTATAAGTAGGAATTATGATTCTAAGCAATAGTGTCTAAAGGACTTTCTAGAAATTCCTAACAGTTTGGAAGATAAAAATTCGGAAATCAGTCAGCGATACTGGCCGACACCGGTTTTGAAGAAATTCATTTTAATTTCAGAAAATTCCAGAAAATTACATAAAATCTAAAATATTAGGAAATGAAGTTTGAAACGAGAATCGGTCAAATACGGATGGTAAAACGGAAGATACGGCCGAAAGGCTGAATACGTAACTAAGCACGTATTCCGGGAAAAGGGGTATTACAATCTACCCACCTTACAAAAATTTCGTCCTCGAAATTTCATAAGGTGAAAGATAACAGAAAAGCTATAGATAGACATGGATACAAGGAATGATAACGGAAAAGGCAAGGAGAAGGGAAGAGTCTTACCAAATCAAGATGTGAAAAGATGGGGATAATGCTCCCGGATAACGTCCTCTCGCTCCCAAGTGGCCTCTCCTGGTGCATGCCTGCTCCAAGACACCAACACCAATGGAATAGCCCTGCTCTTCAGTGTCTTGACACCCCTGTCCAGAATGGCCAACGGCTGCTCTTGGTATGATAAATCAGGTTGCAACTCCAGCTCGGAATGATCCAGAACATGGCTGTCATCCCTGACATACCTCCTCAACTGAGACACGTGGAAGACATTATGCACCCCGTCCAAAGATGGCGGTAATGCTAATCTATAAGACACGTCTCCCACACGATCCAGGATCTCGAACGGGCCAATATACCTCGGACTCAGCTTTCCACGAGTACCGAACCGGATAACTCCCCTGGTGGGTGAAATCTTCAAGAACACATGGTCTCCGGTCTGGAACTCCAATGGCCTCCTTAGAGTGTCAGCCCAACTCTTCTGTCTGCTCTGAGCAGCCCGAAGATGATCTCTGATAACCCTGACCTTCTCTGTGGTCTGCACCAAAATCTCAGGTCCCAAAAGACTCCTCTCACCGACTTCATCCCAACAAATCGGTGATCGGCACTTCCTCCCATACAGTGCCTCAAAGGGTGCCATCTTAATACTGGCCTGATAGCTGTTGTTATATGAAAACTCGGCCAAGTGCAGATGGTCCTCCCAAGATCCTCCGAAGTCCAACATGCAAGCCCTCAACATATCTTCAAGGATCTGGATGGTCCTCTCAGATTGTCCGTCTGTCTGCGGATGATAGGAAGTACTGAACTTCAGACGAGTTCCCAGACTTGCTTGGAGACTCTCCCAGAAGTGAGATCTGAATCTGGTGTCTCTATCTGATACAATACTGGCTGGAACTCCATGCAGACGAACCACCTCCTTCAAATACTTATCTGCCAGAACCTCTGTCGACTGACCCACCCTGAATGGTATAAAGTGAGCTGACTTGGTGAGGCGATCAACAATCACCCACACCGCATTATTACCTTTAGGACTCCGAGGCAACGCCGTCACAAAGTCCATGGTGATGTGCTCCCACTTCCATTCAGGTATTGGCAAAGGTTGAAGGAGTCCAGCTGATCTCTGATGCTCGATCTTAATCTGCTGGCAAACCAAGCACCTGGCAACAAACTGGGCTATCTCTCTCTTCATGGCATTCCACCAGAAGTGCTTCTTCAGGTCCTGATACATCTTGTTTCCTCCCGGATGTATAGAATAAGCTGAACGGTGTGCTTCCTCTAAAATCTTCTGTCTAACCTCACCCTGGGGGACACAAAGTCTACTACCATAATACAAAGCACCATCCGGACGAATACAAATATCTGTCCTCAGTCCAGCCTCCACCTGAGTCCTGAATGTCTGCAATCTTGGATCCTCCTTCTGAGCTTCCTTAATCTCCTCTATCAATGAGGACTGGATCTGTAAGGCCATGAGCTGCCCTGCCTTATCACCTCCCTGCACCAACATCAAATCCAATCTGATGAACTCCTGGATCAACTCTTTTTGTTGAGTAAGGTGGACTAGCACTCTGTTCTCTGGCATTCTGCTCAGTGCATCTGGAACGGTATTGACTTTGCCGGGATGATACTGCAAGTCAATATCGTAGTCCGCCATAAGCTCCAACCACCTCCTCTGCCTCATATTCAACTCCTTCTGCGAGAATATATACTTGAGGCTCTTGTGGTCTGTGTATATCAACACTTTGTCTCCCAGGAGGTAGTGTCTCCAGATTTTCAAAGCAAACACCACAGCCGCCAACTCCAAATCATGAGTTGGGTAATTCCTCTCATGAGGCTTCAATTGCCTAGATGCATATGCTATAACATGATCATGTTGCATAAGCACGCACCCCAGGCCTTTCCCTGATGCATCACAGAAGATAACCATCCCCCCTCTACCTGAAGGAGTCCTCAAGATCGGAGCTGTGATAAGCTTCTGCTTCAACTGCTCAAAGGCTGCATCACAATCTCCTGTCCATACGTATCTCTCCCCTTTTCTGGTGAGCCTGGTCAACGGAGCTGCAAGTCTAGAGAAATCCTGGACAAAACGCCTGTAATATCCAGCTAGTCCAAGAAAACTCCTTATCTCAGACACCGTCTTCGGAACTGGCCAATTCTGCACCGCCTGGACTTTACTAGGATCAACTGCAATCCCTTCTGCTGAAACTATATGTCCAAGGAAAGCTATGCTGTCCAACCAGAACTCACACTTGCTCCTTTTGGCATGAAGCTGCTCCTGCTGAAGAGTCTGCAACACAATCCTCAAGTGCTCTGCATGCTCCTTGTCATTCCTGGAATAGATCAGGATATCATCTATAAACACCACTACAAACTGATCCAGGTAAGGAGAGAACACTCGGTTCATCAAGTCCATAAACACAGCAGGGGCATTGGTAACTCCGAAAGGCATCACTAGAAACTCGTAGTGGCCATATCGGGTCCTGAATGCCGTCTTCGGAACATCTTCCTTCTTCACCCTCAGCTGATGGTAACCCGACTGTAAATCTAACTTAGAAAATACACGGGCTCCATGAAGCTGATCAAACAAGTCATCAATCCTGGGCAAGGGATACTTGTTCTTGATGGTGACCTTGTTCAACTCCCTATAGTCAATACAAAGCCTCTTACTACCATCCTTCTTGTTTGCCAATAGCACTGGAGCTCCCCATGGTGAAGTGCTAGGCCGAATCAATCCCTTGTCCGAATACTCCTGCAGCTGCTTCTTCAGGATCTCCAACTCCGTCGGTGCCATCCTGTATGGAGCCTTAGATATAGGAGCTGTCCCTGGAACTGTATCAATGGAGAACTCCACTATCCTCTCTGGTGGAAGACCTGAAATCTCAGCAAAGACTTCTGGAAATTCATCCCACACTGGCACTCCCTTCTGAACTTCCGAAGTGGTCATCTGAATCTTCTTCTTAGCAGGCTTCACCTCTCCACTATACTGGAACTCCGGCTGATGCGGGATCCTGAAATTGATCTTCCTTCCCCTACAATCAAAATCACCGCATGGTACTGACTGAGCCAGGTCATGCCCAAGATTACGTCGTACCCTTTGGTGTCCAGTACGATCATATCTATGGCCAAGATCTTCCCACAAATTTCCACTGGACAGTCAGCACAAACTCTAGAAGATACAACTACCCCATTCCCAGTACTTATCTCCCAATTGTGGTCTAAAGCCTTAACAGGTATGGAATGAACAGCCACAAAATGGTCGGAGATATAACAGTGGGATGCACCTGAATCGAAGAGTGCGAGAACAGGTATAGAATGAACTCTGATGTTACCTGTAATCACCTCCTCTGAAGCTCCAGCCTCCTCTGCTGTCAGGTTGTAGGTCTGACCTCTACCGCGCCCTGCTGCCGGTCTGGCTCCTCTCTGCACTGGGCGAGCAACCTGTGGTGGAGGAAGGGGAAGAGCTCTCCTCATCACTGGACCCTGCTGCCTCTGCCCAACTGGCCCCGGTAGCGCCCTCTGCACATTCTGTCCCTGAGGTGCCGGCAAGGTTTGGTTAGCAAACCCCATTCTCCTATGCGGACAGGTCTCCACGGCATGGTCTCGTGCTCCACATATCAAGCACAATCCGTTTGCCCTCCGGCAATTCTGCTGAGTGTGTCCTGGCTTCTGGCAGAAGTGGCAGATAAGACCTGGTCGAGCCACCTGGTAGGGAACTGCTCTGAAAGGTTGCCTGGCCTGGACCTTCGCTGCTCTGGATGGTCCTCCTCTGCCCACCGGTACAAATGGCCTCTTCATGGTCTGGTTCTCTTGTTTCTTCTGAAACCCACGCTCCACCTCTCGAGCGATGGTGAGAACCTCAGCATAAGTCTTCAGTTGCTGGGGCATCAGAAACATCTGGATTTCCATCTGTAAACCCTGCTGAAACCTGCTTGCCCTCTTCTCTTCATCTGACACCATGTAAGGGGCAAAGCGACTCAACCTGAGAAATTCTGCAGCATACTCATCTACGGATCTATCCCCCTGCTGAAGCCTGATGAACTGCTCCTCCATGTCCTTCTGAGCAGTGGCGGGAAAGAACCTGCTATAAAAGCTCTTGGAGAACGTATCCCAAGAGATAGGTCCCTTCAAGCGAGCCTCCTCTGCAAGCCACCAAGTCCTGGCTATGTCCTTCAGCTGGATCTTTGCAACCTCCACTTGGTTCTCCTTGGGCACCCTGGCGGCGTTCAGTAAATCAGTAGTGTCCGTCAACCACTGTTCAGCCTCCAATGGTCTCTCGACCCCCGTGAAGACGGCCGGTTGCAGCCGCCGGAAGTCTGACACGTTCCCAGGCCTTTGCTCCTTCGGAGCTGCCAACTCCTGTCTGAGGAGCTCAGTCTGCTGCTGCTGATTCTCCATTTGCTGTTGCTGGTTTCCCAGCATGGTCTGAATGATCCTCAGGACATCAGCACCCTCTCCTCCGACGGGTCCATTCGGGACTTGCCCGACATTGTTGCGACCCGAACGTCTCTCCATACCGAAAGGAATAAGACCTGGAATTGGAAACAAAGGAAAGGAGTTTAGGATACGAAGGAATTGACCAACGAAGGAAGCAAGAAGGACTTTATAACTTTGTACATTGTAGTTGGCATTAGCAAATTACTAGAATTTGCCACTTAGTTGTACTTTTAGGTTTGAGAGCCTAGGCTCTGATACCAACCTGTAACGCCCCGATCCCAATGATACGGGGACGTCACTGCGACGCATATACGTAGGTCAGATAGTGCCCCCACGTATATACGCTAAGCATAAGTACAACAAGTATCAGAGTACATCACACAGCGTAATATAATCATATGCCAACATACAAAATATAGGTACAGAGTCATACAAGTTATGATAAGCAAAATCACTTTACAAGTGTCCATTATCACAACCCAAGTCCAAAAAGAACGATATACAATCCAAAAATACAAAAGTGCTCACGCAAGGATGGAGGTCCGTGAGCCAAAAAGAAGGGTCGGGCACGATGGATCTAGAGCTGGTCGGCCTGCTCTCCTAGATAAGCCAAGTCCTCGGTGGAAGGCTCCACCTCGTTCCAAGCCTCGGAATCTGAATATGCAAATCCAAGGGTCAAGACATAATAACAGATAAAAGGTAGCCAAGTGACATAGGGATCATGAATGGAGATAAAGAAGTAATACTAAGTAACCATGCATGACAAGGAATGTAAACTAAACAAGATAAAGACATATGTAATAAATCTACAATGAACGTCTTATTATTATTACTTGTCTTACTGTGATATCTAGCTATGTGACCCAGCGTCCCAGAGCACATAGATCCATATCCTAGTATGACAAGGTTGTTATTGGAAACAGCGGTTGTATCGACGAACTATGTTTACAGTGGGTCCCGTGCATGCCCGGGACCACGGCCCAGTATTGTTCCGTTGCTTGAAGACGGAACCAGCCGCAAGGCCTAACATGAGGGTCTTATGTATGCCCTTGTCATGACAATAAAACAGGAAGGAGGAAGCACTCCCCTCGGTCCCCTGGAGTACCGCAGGTAAGACCGGAAACATGGTGCACATCCTAATACCACTGTAAACACGAACACATATCGATATTCCGCATATTTCCCCCTGACCCAGTGTATGTTGGTGTATTTTATACAATTGTCGGATATATCATGCTTGGTGTTTGGGGATAGCATGAATAAGTTGGTGATATTCATATTTAACAAATTATGGAATAGCAATATGTAACATGAGTCATGAAGCATAATTAAAGCGAGATCCATCAGGTACGAGTCATGCAGTACAGGTATGAAGCATAAAACAAGACTAATATGGATACATGTATCATGGTAGGGTCAAAATCAAAAAGAAAAGAAGTCTGAAATCTGTCCCAGAATTTGACCTAACGGTCGACCTCCGGTCGACTGCCGGTCGACTGGTGACATAACTAGCGGTCGACCCCCGGTCGACTGCCAGTCGACCGTACAGGAGCCGTGAGCTCCAGGTTGGGCCGGTCGAGTCAGCGGTCGACTGCCAGTCGACCGCCAGCTCAAAGTCGTGCATGCTGTGCACATCGGCAGAGTCCCGGTCGACTGCCGGTCGACGGTCCTCGGGAAATTTCTGCTGTTAGAGCAGAAAATCAGGATTCTGTTGGAGTTGGTTTCTACAGTCAAAAGTTGGGATTTTTATGGCATTACAAGGCCTGACCTACTACTACAAGCACACTAAAACAGAGAATAGTCAAAGTGATTGATAGGTTCACATAGTTATGTTGGATTTGAGTGTCATGACCTAAAAATAGGATTTTTACCATACACATGAACATGGATCTCTACCCTAAGCATATGGAGTTGTTAATTTAAGTCTTGGTGAGTAAGGACTCACCTGGATGGTTCAGTTAGGAGCTGGATTCAAAAGAGGAAGAGGTTGGCTTCAATCACCACTTGTTGTTGATGGAGCTTGAGGTGAAGAACTTGTTCTTGGAGTGATGGTTGGAGTCCTTGAGGTTCCTTGATGAAGCCTTGAAGAATCCCTTGTGATCTAGAAGTGGAAGTGAAGGGATTGAGGAGCCCTAGAGCTAGGGTTTGAGCTTGAGGATGAAGATGAGGATTTTCTCTCTAGGTGATGAAATGAGAAGAAAAGGGGGATCTTGCAAAATGAAATGAATATATAGTTTAGGAATTTTGTAAAGGAGTTGGGATTATAATGGAAGTGGAGGGCTTTCTTGCAAATGTGTGTGGGTGAGGTGTCCCCTCTCTTGCCACTGGCCGGCTGTGGGTGAGAGAGAGAGTGAGTGGGGGTAGGTGAGGGTGAGTGGGAAATGAGGTGGCAAGATGAGGTGGAAATGTATTTTGCAATTTTTGGAAAAATGCCCAAAATTCAAGTATTTTGGATTGGTCTGGAAATTTTACCAAAAATCAAGAAAAATATTTGAAGACCAATGGTGAAATTCGTTTGAAGAAATACTGTGTAGATTTTTAATTAAAAATCCTGGAATCAGAAACTTACCGACTCCGAAAGAGTTTTCATAAATTTATAAAAATCTCAGAAAAAGAGTATAAGTAGGAATTATGATTCTAAGCAATAGTGTCTAAAGGACTTTCTAGAAATTCCTAACAGTTTGGAAGATAAAAATTCGGAAATCAGTCAGCGATACTGGCCGACACCGGTTTTGAAGAAATTCATTTTAATTTCAGAAAATTCCAGAAAATTACATAAAATCTAAAATATTAGGAAATGAAGTTTGAAACGAGAATCGGTCAAATACGGATGGTAAAACGGAAGATACGGCCGAAAGGCTGAATACGTAACTAAGCACGTATTCCGGGAAAAGGGGGGTATTACAATCTACCCACCTTACAAAAATTTCGTCCTCGAAATTTCATAAGGTGAAAGATAACAGGAAGAGCAACAGATAGATATGGACACAATGAAAGATAACGGTAAAGACAAGAGTAGAAGGAAAGAGTCTTACCAAATCAAGATGAGAAAAGTTGGGGATAACGCTCCCGGATAACGTCCTCTCGCTCCCAGGTGGCCTCTCCCGGCGCGTGTCTGCTCCAAGACACCAATACCAATGGGATAGCCCTGCTCTTCAGTATCTTGACACTCCTATCCAGAATGGCCATCGGCTGTTCTTGGTATGATAGATCCGGTTGCAGCTCTAGCTCGGAATGATCCAGAATGTGGCTGTCGTCCCGGACATACTTCTCAACTGAGACACATGGAAGACATTATGCACCCCGTCCAAGGATGGTGGTAATGCTAGTCTATAAGACACGTCTCCCACGCGATCCAGGATCTCGAACGGGCCAATATACCTCGGGCTCAGCTTCCCACGAGTACCGAACCGGATAACTCCCCTGGTGGGTGAAATCTTCAAGAACACATGATCTCCGGTCTGGAACTCCAATGGCCTCCTAAGAGTATCAGCCCAACTCTTCTGTCTACTCTGAGCAGCCCTGAGATGATCTCTGATAACCCTGACCTTCTCTGTAGTCTGCATCAACATCTCAGGCCCCAAAAGACTCCTCTCACCGACTTCATCCCAGCAAATCGGTGATCGGCACTTCCTACCATACAGTGCCTCAAAGGGTGCCATCTTAATACTGGCCTGATAGCTATTGTTATATGAAAACTCGGCCAAGTGCAGATGGTCCTCCAAGATCCTCCGAAGTCCAACATGCAAGCCCTCAACATATCTTCAAGGATCTGGATGGTCCTCTCAGATTGTCCGTCTGTCTGCGGATGATAGGAAGTACTGAACTTCAGACGAGTTCCCAGACTTGCTTGGAGACTCTCCCAGAAGTGAGATCTGAATCTGGTGTCTCTATCTGATACAATACTGGCTGGAACTCCATGCAGACGAACCACCTCCTTCAAATACTTATCTGCCAGAACCTCTGTCGACTGACCCACCCTGAATGGTATAAAGTGAGCTGACTTGGTGAGGCGATCAACAATCACCACACCGCATTATTACCTTAGGACTCCGAGGCAATGCCGTCACGAAGTCCATAGTAATGTGCTCCCACTTCCATTCGGGTATCGGCAAAGGTTGAAGAAGTCCAGCAGATCTCTGATGCTCGATCTTTATCTGCTGGCAAACCAAGCACTTGGCAACAAACTGGGCTATCTCCCTCTTCATGGCATTCCACCAAAAGTGCTTCTTCAGGTCCTGGTACATCTTGTTTCCTCCCGGATGTATAGAATAGGCAGAACTGTGTGCTTCCTCCAGAATCTTCTGTCTGACTTCTCCCTGGGGGACACAAAGTCTACTACCATAACACAAAGCACCATCCGGACGAATACGAATATCTGCCCTCAGTCCAGCCTCCACCTGAGTCCTGAATGTCTGCAATCTTGGATCTTCCTTCTGAGCCTCCTTGATCTCCTCTACCAATGAGGACTGGATCTGCAATGCCATAAGCTGCCCTGCCTTATCACCTCCCTGCACCAACCTCAAATCCAATCTGATGAACTCCTGGATCAACTCTTTCTGCTGAGTAAGGCGAACTAGCACTCTGTTCTCCGGCATCCTGCTCAGTGCATCTGGAACGGTATTGACTTTGCCTGGATGATACTGCAAGTCAATATCGTAGTCCGCCATAAGTTCCAACCACCTCCTCTGCCTCATATTCAGCTCCTTCTGCGAGAATATATACTTGAGGCTCTTGTGGTCAGTGTATATCAATACCTTGTCTCCCAGAAGGTAGTGTCTCCAGATCTTCAATGCAAACACCACAGCTGCCAACTCCAAGTCATGAGTCGGGTAGTTCCTCTCATGAGGCTTCAATTGCCTAGATGCATATGCTATAACATGATCATGTTGCATAAGCACGCACCCAGGCCTTTCCCTGATGCATCACAGAAGATAACCATCCCCCCTCTACCTGAAGGAGTCCTCAAGATCGGAGCTGTGATAAGCTTCTGCTTCAACTGCTCAAAGGCTGCATCACAATCTCCTGTCCATACGTATCTCTCCCCTTTTCTGGTGAGCCTGGTCAACGGAGCTGCAAGTCTAGAGAAATCCTGGACAAAACGCCTGTAATATCCGGCTAGTCCAAGAAAACTCTTTATCTCAGTCACCGTCTTCGGAACTGGCCAATTCTGCACTGCCTGGACCTTACTAGGATCAACTGAGATTCCCTCTGCTGAAACTATATGTCCAAGAAAGCTATGCTGTCCAACCAGAACTCACACTTGCTCCTTTTGGCATGAAGCTGCTCCTGCTGAAGAGTCTGCAACACAATCCTCAAGTGCTCTGCATGCTCCTTGTCATTCCTGGAATAGATCAGGATATCATCTATAAACACCACTACAAACTGATCCAGGTAAGGAGAGAACACTCGGTTCATCAAGTCCATAAACACAGCAGGGGCATTGGTAACTCCGAAAGGCATCACTAGAAACTCGTAGTGGCCATATCGGGTCCTGAATGCCGTCTTCGGAACATCTTCCTTCTTCACCCTCAGCTGATGGTACCCGACTGCAAATCCAACTTAGAAAATACACGGGCTCCATGAAGCTGATCAAACAAGTCATCAATCCTGGGCAAGGGATACTTGTTCTTGATGGTGACCTTGTTCAACTCCCTGTAATCAATGCAAAGCCTCTTGCCACCATCCTTCTTGTTTGCCAATAGCACCGGGGCTCCCCATGGTGAAGTGCTAGGCCGGATCAATCCCTTGTCTGAATAATCCTGCAGCTGTATCTTCAGGATCTCCAACTCCGTCGGCGCCATCCTGTATGGAGCCTTAGATATAGGAGCTGTCCCTGGAATTGTATCAATGGAGAACTCCACTATCCTCTCCGGTGGAAGACCTGAAATCTCAGCAAAGACTTCTGGAAATTCATCCCACACTGGCACTCCCTTCTGAACTTCCGAAGTGGTCATCTGAATCTTCTTCTTAGCAGGCTTCACCTCTCCACTATACTGGAACTCCGGCTGATGCGGGATCCTGAAATTGATCTTCCTTCCCCTACAATCAATCACCGCATGGTACTGACTGAGCCAGGTCATGCCCAAGATTACGTCGTACCCTTTGGTGTCCAGTACGATCATATCTATGGCCAAGATCTTCCCACAAATTTCCACTGGACAGTCAGCACAAACTCTAGAAGATACAACTACCCCATTCCCAGTACTTATCTCCCAATTGTGGTCTAAAGCCTTAACAGGTATGGAATGAACAGCCACAAAATGGTCGGAGATATAACAGTGGGATGCACCTGAATCGAAGAGTGCGAGAACAGGTATAGAATGAACTCTGATGTTACCTGTAATCACCTCCTCTGAAGCTCCAGCCTCCTCTGCTGTCAGGTTGTAGGCCTGACCTCTACCGCGCCCTGCTGCCGGTCTGGCTCCTCTCTGCACTGGGCGAGCAACCTGTGGTGGAGGAAGGGGAAGAGCTCTCCTCATCACTGGACCTGCTGCCTCTGCCCAACTGGCCCCGGTAGCGCCCTCTGCACATTCTGTCCCTGAGGTGCCGGCAAGGTTTGGTTAGCAAACCCCATTCTCCTATGCGGACAGGTCTCCACGGCATGGTCTCGTGCTCCACATATCAAGCACAATCCGTTTGCCCTCCGGCAATTCTGCTGAGTGTGTCCTGGCTTCTGGCAGAAGTGGCAGATAAGACCTGGTCGAGCCACCTGGTAGGGAACTGCTCTGAAAGGTTGCCTGGCCTGGACCTTCGCTGCTCTGGATGGTCCTCCTCTGCCCACCGGTACAAATGGCCTCTTCATGGTCTGGTTCTCTTGTTTCTTCTGAAACCCACGCTCCACCTCTCGAGCGATGGTGAGAACCTCAGCATATGTCTTCAGTTGCTGGGGCATCAGAAACATCTGGATTTCCATCTGTAAACCCTGCTGAAACCTGCTTGCCCTCTTCTCTTCATCTGACACCATGTAAGGGGCAAAGCGACTCAACCTGAGAAATTCTGCAGCATACTCATCTACGGATCTATCCCCCTGCTGAAGCCTGATGAACTGCTCCTCCATGTCCTTCTGAGCAGTGGCGGGAAAGAACCTGCTATAAAAGCTCTTGGAGAACGTATCCCAAGAGATAGGTCCCTTCAAGCGAGCCTCCTCTGCAAGCCACCAAGTCCTGGCTATGTCCTTCAGCTGGATCTTTGCAACCTCCACTTGGTTCTCCTTGGGCACCCTGGCGGCGTTCAGTAAATCAGTAGTGTCCGTCAACCACTGTTCAGCCTCCAATGGTCTCTCGACCCCCGTGAAGATGGCCGGTTGCAGCCGCCGGAAGTCTGACACGTTCCCAGGCCTTTGCTCCTTCGGAGCTGCCAACTCCTGTCTGAGGAGCTCAGTCTGCTGCTGCTGATTCTCCATTTGCTGTTGCTGGTTTCCCAGCATGGTCTGAATGATCCTCAGGACATCAGCACCCTCTCCTCCGACGGGTCCATTCGGGACTTGCCCGACATTGTTGCGACCCGAACGTCTCTCCATACCGAAAGGAATAAGATCTGGAATGGAAACAAAGGAAAGGAGTTTAGGATACGAAGGAATTGACCACGAAGGAAGCAAGAAGGACTTTATAACTTTGTACATTGTAGTTGGCATTAGCAAATTACTAGAATTTGCCACTTAGTTGTACTTTTAGGTTTGAGAGCCTAGGCTCTGATACCAACCTGTAACGCCCCGATCCCAAAGATACGGAGACGTCACTGCGACGCATATACGTAGGTCGAATGGAGCCCCCACGTATATACGCTAAGCAAATAATACAACAAGCAACAGAGTATAACACACAGCGTGACACAACCATATGCCAACATATAAGGTAAAAGTACAGAGTTATACAAGTTATGATATACTAAATCACCATACAGTGTCCATTATCACAACTCCAGTCCGAAAAGAAACAAGATACAACCAAAAATACAAAAATGCTCACGTGTGGATGGAGACCACGTGAACCAAAAGAAGTGCCGGGCACGCTGGATCTAGGACTGGTCGGACTGATCTCCAAGGTAAGCCAAGTCCTCAGCGGAAGGCTCCACCTCGTTCCAGACCTCTGAATCTGAATGTGCAAATCCAAAGGGTCAAGACATAATACGAGAAATAAAATAGTCAAGTGACAATAGGATCATGAATAGTGGTAGAAGAGCAATACTAAGTAACCATGCATGTCAGGATATGTAACTATGTAAGGTAATGACATATGAAATGAATATACAATGAGTGCCTTATTATTATTACTTGTCTTACTGTGATATCTAGCTATGTGACCCAGCGTCCCAGAGCACATAGATCCATATCCTAGTATGACAAGGTTGTTATTGGAAATAGCGGTTATATCGACGAACTATGTTTACAGTGGGTGAAACCGGAGGTAATAAAGCCTGAACAGTGAAGCCTGAATAATGAAACCCGAATAGTGAAGCCTGCTCGGTCCCCTGGCGTACCACAGGTCAGACCGGAACAATATTTGTACAATATTGTTTAAACCACTGTAAACACGAACACATACCGATATTCCGCATATTTCCCCCCGACCCATGTGTAAGTTGGTGTATTTTATGAAAAGTCAGATACTTCATGCTTGGTTTTAAGGATAGCATGAAGGGTGGTGATAGTTCATATTTAACAAATTATGGGATGATATTATATAACAAGAAGCCATGAAGCATGAATTAGACAAGTTCCACCATGTAACAAGTCATGAAGCATGAATAAAGTACTTCCATCAGGTAACATGTCATACGGTATAGATATGATGTATATAACAAGACTAGTATAGTGTACATGTATCAGGAAATACCAAAAATCAGAAAAGAAACAAGTCTGAAAACTGTCCCAGGATTTGGCCTAACGGTCGACCCGGTCGACTGCCGGTCGACTGGGAAATGAACTGGCGGTTGAGTCCCGGTCGCCTGCCGGTCGACTGGGCGGGAGCCGTGAGCTCCAGATTTGGCCGGTCGAGTTGCGGTCGACTGCCAGTCGACCGCCCGCTCAAGTCGTGCAGGTTGTGCACATCGGCAGAGTCCCGGTCGACTCCCAGTCGACCGGTCCTCGGGAAAATTCTGCTATTAGAGCAGAATTCCAGATTCTGAAGGGATCGGTCTCTACAGTCTAAAAGTAGGGATTTTTACAACATAAGGGAACCTGATATAACATTGTAAGTACATCAGAACTAGGTTTAGTCATGGTGATCAATACAATTACATGAAAAGGTTGGATTGGGCTCATGTGACCTAAAGGTGGATTTTTACCATACACATGAACTTGGATTTCTACCCTAAACATGTAGAGCTGTTAATTTGGGTCTTGGTGAGTAAGAACTCACCTGGAAGATCAGATCTGAAGTTTGATTTAGGGTTGGAGGTGTTGGCTTCCCTCCAAAGCTTGTAGTTGAAGCTTGAGGTTGAAGAAGTGCTCCTTGGATGAAGCCTTGAAGAATCCCTTGTGATCTAGAAGTGGAAGTGAAGGGATTGAGGAGCCCTAGAGCTAGGGTTTGAGCTTGAGGATGAAGATGAGGATTTTCTCTCTAGGTGATGAAATGAGAAGAAAAGGGGGATCTTGCAAAATGAAATGAATATATAGTTTAGGAATTTTGTAAAGGAGTTGGGATTATAATGGAAGTGGAGGGCTTTCTTGCAAATGTGTGTGGGTGAGGTGTCCCTCTCTTGCCACTTGGCCGGCTGTGGGTGAGAGAGAGAGTGAGTGGGGGTAGGTGAGGGTGAGTGGGAAATGAGGTGGCAAGATGAGGTGGAAATGTATTTTGAAATTTTTGGAAAAATGCCCAAAATTCAAGTATTTTGGATTGGTCTGGAAATTTTACAAAAATCAAGAAAAATATTTGAAGACCAATGGTGAAATTCGTTTGAAGAAATACTGTGTAGATTTTAATTAAAAATCCTGGAATCAGAAACTTACCGACTCCGAAAGAGTTTTCATAAATTTATAAAAATCTCAGAAAAAGAGTATAAGTAGGAATTATGATTCTAAGCAATAGTGTCTAAAGGACTTTCTAGAAATTCCTAACAGTTTGGAAGATAAAAATTCGGAAATCAGTCAGCGATACTGGCCGACACCGGTTTTGAAGAAATTCATTTTAATTTCAGAAAATTCCAGAAAATTACATAAAATCTAAAATATTAGGAAATGAAGTTTGAAACGAGAATCGGTCAAATACGGATGGTAAAACGGAAGATACGGCCGAAAGGCTGAATACGTAACTAAGCACGTATTCCGGGAAAAGGGGTATTACAAGTAGCTAGGGCCATAACCAAAGATTTCATTGAACCTACCACCGATGAGAGCTCATGGTCCGAGGACACCTCCAAGGATTATGAAGCTAATGCTAGAGCCCAATATGCATTAACCCAAGCATTAAATGAGGATGATTTGTCACGCATCATAAATTGTAAATCCGCATTTGAGGTTTGGAACATTCTAATTGTGACTCATGAGGGAACGTCACAAGTCAAAAGAGCCAAGATTGACTTACTACGTTCTCAATATGAGAACTTTTATATGTTTGAAAATGAGAGCATTGATGACATGCTCACTCGTTTTACTAAGATCACTAACGCTTTATCTTCTTTAGGAGACAAGATCGACAATGACCAAAAGATTCGCAAGGTCATTCGGGCTCTTCCCAAAGCTTGGAAGTCAAGGCTATAACTCTCAAGGAGCTAAACGACAAAGAGGAGATGGACTTCTCCGGCTTCATTGGTAATCTCAAAACCCATGAGATGGAGATGAAGGTAAGAGAAGAAGGGAGGCACCCAAGAAGAAAACAATCGCCTTCAAAGCCACTCCAACCACTATTGAAGAGGACGACTCATCGGAGGATTGCGATAAGGACTTTGCCATGCTTATCCGGAAGGTAGGCAAAATGTTTTATAGGAAAGGGAGGCAAAGCAACTTCCGGAGAGGGAAACCTCAAGGAAGATATGAGAAGAAAAGAGAAGAACCCGGTCCTTGCTTCCATTGCAAGAAGATCGGACACCTTATTGCGGATTGCCCGCTCTCCAAGCCACAACCTCCAAGAACGGCCATAAGAAGAAGAAAGCTATGGTGGCCACGTGGGATGATACGGAGTCGGAATCCGAGGAGGAAAACGACGCCGCGCACATGTGCTTCATGGCACATGGGGAGGATGCAACCAAGGTAACTCTTGACAACTCAATAGATGATGATGAGCTAACCATGGATGAGTTAGCCCAATTCTTTGAAGAACTACAACATAGATATGAGATTTCTCAATCTCATAATAAAAAGTTGAAAAAGGAAAATGATGCTTTGAAAAATAAGATGGATATTGTAGTTAAAGAAAAAGATGATTTAACTAAGGCTTTTAAGAATCTAAAAATTGATTTTGAAAATATAAACTAGCTTGTAAAGGTAAAACCCCTATTGCATCATGTAATAAAAATGAATTTGTAGAAATTCAAAACCTGTTGAAAATTTGGATAACACTTTAAAGAAGTGTGCTTTGATCTTAACAAATTCGCATCTAGATTTCCTAAGGGAGTAACCCAAGGGAAACATACACACCATGTACATGCACGGAAACATGCACACACACATAAACATGCATACATGTATGGTAATGGTAGAATTTACATTTGCACGCATTGTGGCCGCAAAGGCCATTTAGAAAAGTTTTGTTTTGCTAAAAATAATGTCCATAATAAATATGTTTGGGTTCGTCCCGGTACTAATCCTAAAGGATCCAAAAAGATATGGGTACCAAAAGACCCACCAATTTTAGATGAAACAGGTGGATCTACTTCCTCCAAGACTTAGGGGGAGACGGTGCCTGGGTGGTGGATGCAACAAAGCCCAAAGATCACATCAAGCTTGCATCGCTATCGTGGAGGCACCTATATTTTGGAGATTGCCCATGTTCGGTAACTTCTCCATTTAAAAGTTTTTGACTTTTGTGTATGTATACAATTGCATAGAATTGTTAGTTTACTTTTATGCTACAATGATACATGTTAACTATACATCTCTATCATGATTGTGTACATGCCTTGCTTATTGTAATTTTATGTCTTTTATGTTACTATATGTCCACATGTACATTTTAATGATATACCGATACACCTTTTATTTCAAAATTAAAAATAAATTTTGTAAGATTTCATGTTTAATGCAAATACCTTAGAGATGGCAATTGCGCACCTCAACTCATTCAAGAGGAATCAAGAGGATGAAGTTCAGAACCCGTCACTGGGTATTCGGCTTCAACATCTCTAAAACTTTGTCTAAAATATGAAAAATAAAATAAAAAGGATTGTATGTAATTTTGGATGATATGTTAACTTAATCAAGACTAAAACATATGTTTGAACCTGTATGTTAAATATATCATACTTACATTTAATTAAATTCCCTTTAAATTTTTTTTTTTGGGCTGCTGCTTCAGACTGCCTTTCAGGCAAAGACGGTCGACCGACGCTAACTGCGGTCGACCGACTTTGCTTGAAATAAATTAACTTTATTTCTGTTCTTTTATCGGTCGACCGAAAATAGGTCCCGGTCGACCGCTGTAAGTCTGCAGAACTCGGGTTGTTCGAGTCGACCGACCGGTCGACCGCTCTGAGATTACAGAGCTCTCGGGTTTTCTGGGTCAACCGACCGGTCGACCGGGCATCGCAATCAGGTCCAGATCTGCTATTTATTTGACTTTTCTCTCTCTCTCTCTCTCTCTCCTCACTCGCTGGCGACGGAACCCGACTTTTCTCCTCTCCAAAATTTTTTCACCTCTCCAATCTCTCATCCGATTTCAAATCAATTAAAAACCACTTGTATTTCCTACTTCTAGTGCCGGATCTTCAATTTCAGGTACATCCATCCGCTGGATTCGAAGAAATTCAGCTTTCTCTGTTCTACGGTTTCATCCTTCACAGTTAAGGTAAAAATTTGATTTTTCTCCTTGTTCTTCACTTTTAGCTTCTAGATCTACTATCTTTTGTCAAGATTTTAGGTTGCTAAAACTTTCTAGATCGTGCCCTAACTTGTTTCGACCTAAAAATCCTATTTTTACTCAAAAATGTCAAAGAGGACTAGGACTGAGAAGGGGAAAGCTATTGCTAAACCCACTTCATCTACACCCAAACCCAAGAAACTTTTTATCAATGAAACTGCTGAAAATCGGTTCATCCATCTTTCCAAAAGAAATATCAATTCGGGGAGATTTGTTGTAATTCAAGATTTTGAGCACTTGGACATCCCCCGCATCTTGCATAACAATTCCTTAGATGAGTTCTTAACCATTCGAGAACAAGTCTATACCCCTCTTGTGCCCTACTTTTATACCATTTTTCTTTTGATGGAAACCGTATCTCTACTAGAGTTCTAGGTAGGGATATTAACATTAGCATCAGTCAATTTGCTGATATCCTTCACCTACCCACTGGTGGTGCTGATGTGTACTCCTTTGATCTTCTTGACTTTGAGTTTCCAGAGGGTGAGTCTTTCCTCACCGCATCCACATTGATTACAGGGATAATAACCCCGGTTTGGTTAGAAATGAAGTTGTGAGTAGATACACCCTCACTTCTCAAGTTCTGGCCAAAATCATTTTCTTCAACATTGTCCCCAAATCTGGTGAATACAGCCATGCTAGGGGTCTGTGCCCTTGATCATCTATTGCCTTCTGCAAGGCATTAGAATAAATTTTTCCCGTCTCATAGCTTCACATATGGCTTCTGACCAGATCCGTCTGTCCGGTAGGACCTTGCCCTATGGCATGGTGATTACCCATATCCTTAAAGCTCTAGATTTTGATCTTTCCTCTATCGATTCCGATGAGCCTACAGTAGATATTGACGGCTCTCTTTTGAAGAGGATGGAAGCCCAGTTGCGTAGACACGCTCTTGAGCAACCTCCTGCTCCTCCAGCTGTCCCTGGTTCATCTGCCCCAGGGTCATCTTCGGCCCCAGGCACTTCATCTGCTTCTGCCCCAGTTTTACCTCCTGACCTTCCGGCTCTTTTGTCCTTTGAGGTCCGCTCTCAGTTCGAGGCACACCAGTCCTGGATTGAGCAGCGAGAGGCAGCTTTTCGTGCGGAGATGGACGCTCGTTTCCAGCAAGAGGCAGCTTTTCGTGCGGAGATGGACGCCCGTCTCAAACAAGAGGCCGCTTCCCGTGAGGAGTTGAACTCTCAGTTCCGAGGAATTCGTAACGACATGTCCTATTTTGCTGACTCCATGAGATTCATGGATACGCAATTTGAGGCGCTCTTTACGAAATTCGATATGTTTACTCCTGATCCCACTACCATTGCTCGTCCCCTTCCCTCCACCGGTCCTCCATTTCCTACCAGAGCTCCTTCTTCAGTTCCCCCACCTCGGCCGAAGGTGCTCGGCGTTGATCCCGAGGAGGTAGCCTCTTCTTCTCTTCTTCTTCTTCTTCTTCTTCTTCTTCGGAGGAAGACGATGATGGTGATAAGAAGATGGCTGAGGACACTGCTGCTGGTGATACGACGATGGCTGAGGGTACTCCTGCAGGGAACTCTTCTGAGGACGATGACGATGAGGAGGATGACGATGACGATGACAGTGATGCTGCTGCTGAGGAGTGACCTCCCCTTTTGATGATGTCAAAAAGGGGGAGAGTTAGTTGGTGGGAGAGTTATTTTGTGATTGGACATATTTTGTGTTTTGTATTGGACATACTTTGTGTGACGTGGACATGTATTTATTTCTACATGTAGTTTCTATTATGCTTTGTGGACATATTGCTTTTCTTTTAATGTATCTCTTTTATTTATGTCATGTATGAACCCATGTGTTATCCGTATCTATGACATGAGTATTTGTTCTATGACATGAGTATTTTTTTTGTTGGCATGAAAATATGGTGATCTTTACTATGCCTGAGTATGATTTTTTAGTATATGCATGTGTTGAGGGGGAGCTTCATTTGAAGACTCTACCCAAAATATTTGTGATAACTAAATATGTTTTGTCATCATCAAAAAGGGGGAGATTGTTGACCCAAAGGCCATTAGCCCTATATCTTAGTGGATATTTTGATGATAACAAAACATATCTAGTTATGTATTTAACAAGTTTTGTTTACAAGAATTTCAGGTTAAAAGGTCGTTTTTGACGGCTCCGCAAATAAGACTCACACGTTTGGAGTTCGCCAAAATTTGCATTCCCAAGCCAAGCACAATAGGATGCTCTGGGAACAAGATGTTAAAGAGAAGACCAAGCCAAAGATCAAGTTTATGAAGAACATCAAGATTTGTATTTGTATTTTTGTTATTTTAGATCTTTTGTCAAAACCTAGATGATAGAAGTAGAGTTATGGGATTTACACTTACACACACTTTTTATATTGGTTCTAGACTTCAAAATAAGTTTCAAAATTTTATTTCCAAGTTAGAGTTAAAGATAAACATGTTTTTGGAAATAAGTTTTAGAAACTCTAAGTTTTGGAAAAATAATATTTGGAAAAATAAGTTTTTATCAAGGAATTTCTATCAAAATGTTTTAACCTATTAGAGTAGTGACATGTGCTCACACTCTAGTGTTTACAAGATCCAAAACTTTATATCTAGACCTATACCCAAAAACCAAGATTTCTGGATTCTGGCAGTTCTGATTTTTCAGAACTGACAGCATCCGGTCGACCGTACGGTCGACCGATGCGCACAGTCTGTGCATGTGCGTATCAGCCGACGACCCGGTCGACCGAGCACTCTGCAGTGCTCTCGGCTAAATTGGGTCGACCGGGCGGTCGACCGAAGTCCCCCAACGGTCATATTTTCGACCGTTGGCGGTCGACCGACCGGTCGACCGATAACTGTCAGAATCTCTGACAGATTCCAACAGCTAGTTTTTCTGACAGATTCTTTTTGTTTTTTTAATCCCAACGGATCTATGGTGTAGTTTTTGGCCCCTATAAATAGGAGGTCACTTCATATTGATATGACAACTATTTTAGAAGAATATACACATCATTTTCAAAAGATTTACAAGTTTTCAAAAGGCTTCCTTTTACAAAAGATTTTCTCTCCAAAAGCCCTAAAGTTTTAGACACCTACTTGAAGTCTTTACCTCTACTTCTCTCTAACTTTTGCACTACACAATCCCATAATTCCACATCTACATTTTGGCTCTACGATTGTGCAAGTGAGCGTATTTGTGATCAAGTGTGATCAATCTTCTTTTGAGTGAAGTTGTAGAGGCATCGGCCTCAAGGCGAGCTAGTGTGCTCAAGGTGGTGTTGCGGCATCACGAGAGACGGGACAAGTGTGTCCTTGTATTGGTGATCCAGTGGGATCTTCAATAGTGGAAATCCTTCAAGTGTGAAGGCGGGGACGTAGAGCGTGGCTCGAACCTCGGAAACATATCTGCGTGTTTGCGTTTGCTCAAATATCTCTAAACTCTAAACTCCTTAATTCTTGCACTGTTGATTGCTTCATTTATTGCAAGTCTTTCATTTGAGCTTATTGTGTTGGTTAATTTTTTAAATTCCACATTTGTGACCATTTACATATAGCCATCACCTATTCACCCCCCCTCTAGGTGATTTCACTCACCTCCGCCCCCTCCACCTCGCCTCGCCCCGCCTCGCTCTTCCTTCTGCCTCCCCCATCAATCCCGTCTCTGGCCCCTCCGTCTCTGTCTCCTTTCGCCCTTCTCTTTACCTCCCCTATCCGCCCCTGCCCTTCCCTCTACCTCCCCTAGCTGCTACTGCCTCTGCCCTTTCGCCTTCCCCAACCCCCTTCTCTCCCATCTGCCTACTACCAACTGCCCCCACCACCTCTGATTGGTAGTCAAAAGTGCATTTTTATCATAACATTTACCATCACATTTTCATATTTATTCATTTAATTCTGCACATTTATTAATAATTTGTAATTTATTGTGTGCAGGCCTCGAATTATTATTTTTATAATAAATAAAGCCTAATGAAGCCCAAAAGCCCATATTTGAAGCCCAGGTGTAAAAGTGCAAATATCAATTGTCAAAGTGCAATTATGCAAGGGCTAAAGTTGCAATTATTAAAGATGAGGGAATGATAGAATTCTACCCAACCCTAAACTCTTGCAGGATGAGCATAAAAGCCAAAGATAAGAAGGAAATTCGTGGATAAAAGATTTGGGATATTTGAGATCAAGGTAACTTGATTTCTAAGTTATCTCGAAAATCCAGAATAAAGAGCCAGGATCACACTTCCAGAAGCAAGCGCCCAGATGGACGGACCAGAAGAAGCCACGCGCCAAAGCGCGTGGCCAGATTCCCTAGAAATGCCGCAATTTCACGGCAAAATCCCAGTTTCTGCGGCACTTTGATGTTATCTGGATACCAGATTTCGTGGGCGACTTTATCCGGGACTCTTCGACCTTCTGCACCTATAAATACCCCATGCAGTGCAACGTACAGAGTAGTCCAGAGGCAAGCCAAGGGCCAAAAGCTAGGGTTTAGTTTTCTTTTTAGGTTAGATTTTCTTTCCTCTGTAAATTTATTTTCTTTTTGTGAAAGCTGAGAGGAGATGATGTATTCATGGAGGAAGGGATCCACTTGTACTGATGGTGACAGCCGGTGTAAGTTGTAATTTTTCACCATTGTTTAATAATCAAATCGACGCTTGTTTTTGTTCTTTTTAATCTATTCTTGTTTTATTGTGTCTTTATCTTTGTCTATCATTGTTCTTCTATTTTTATTTTATGACATTGTTTCTTTCTCTAATGTCTTGCCCACCATGAGATCCAACTGCTTCGAGAATACCTAGCCGAGGAAGAACCTTGATGGCCTATGGCGATGAACAGGTCTTCATAACTTGTTTTTCATTTCATAGAGTAGATTAAGAAGGCGGACGATCCTATAGCCATGCTTGTACGCCTTCCAAGAAAAGGTAAATCATCGCAACGGTTCAAACGGTTAGCAGATTAAAGAGGTAAGTTTTCTTTTCTTTTCTTTTCTTTTTGTAGATTAAATCACAACTTCTCCCAATTCTTTATTTGCCGACCCATTGTAAATACCACTTCCTTTCTAACTTAAATAATAAAAATAAAAACTTTAGAGAAACTTGCTTAACGCTTCCATCGCAGTCCCTCCCTGAGGATCACGACCCGCATAGCCCTGCTACCGCGGATTAGAATTGAGACTTGCACATCATATTCTTAAAACTAAAATATTATATTTTGTGTGCAGGAAATCTCAGTCAACAAAATTGGCGCCGTTGCCGGGGAGGGACGGTAAGTTTTTCTCTAAATAAAAAAATTAACTAATTATTCTTTTATTCTTTTCTGTTTGCAGGTTTGGAGAACAGGAAACCGCAGCAGAAGTGGACATATAGCAACTCTGTGCCTCTGCCCTCGAAGGCAAAGCAGCAGAGCCTGCTACTTTGCCGCAGAAATGCGGCAATAGCCGCGGATCCGCGGCAATAGCAGTGAATTACTGACTCAGTTTTCTGCAGGTTGCTACAAATTGTCATATCTGTTTTCTGGTCTGTTAACTTTGTTCTGTGATAACCCTGCTTACTGCTAATTAATTCAACAGTAAACTATTTGTTGTTTAATAAAAATTGATTAGACGTTTGCATATTAGGCACGTGTCTTTTCAATTACTTTATTTTACTATTGAAGAGTGCTGGAGCAAGGTACATACGCATTGCATGTAGAGTAGGACTCATCTCTTGGTTGATTTTCTGCTTTGAGTGAATCTTATCTACTTATCTTGTACACTTGCACTAATTCATCTTAAGGGCATAACTCATTAACAAGATAAGGTGGGAATTTCATCACCCTTCCTTAGCCCAAAAATCATATCCCAAGCACTCACTAACCCAAGCCTAACTTAAAAATTAGTAGACGTTGGCCCTAGGGACATCTCGGACTCAATTAGGAGATTATCCTAAGGGGAACGGTGTTGGAAGTTGACTCCTGCCAAATCAGTGTCTAGGAAGGGGATTGAGGGCCGAAAGCCCGAAGAGTGGTGGTTATTTAATTAAGGAACGTCTTTGACGGAAAACCTCCCACCACTCTTGCCCCGACCTGGCTGATTAACTTGTGGTCAAAGTCTACACCCTACCTCCCGTGGACAGTCTAACCAGTTAGGAGTCGTCTAGGTCTAGGTCTACCCTAACTTAGGTTAGAATTTTTTTTTCTTTTTTGTTTGATTATTTGTTTTTTTTCTTTGTTTGTGTTTGTGTGATATGACATATAATAATTTTTTCAATTTTAATCCATATTACACGCCTAACTATTTTTCGGATATTACCAACCCGGCATATCATAATTTTGATCAACCTAGTGTGCCGGAATCGATATGATATAACCCACTAACCCCCCCATCTTATAACTATAATTTGCATAATAATTTCAACTCTTCACAGAGTTCATGGGGTTTCGATTCCCCCGAGTCTAATTTTCAACCAAATTGTCCTCCATATCCACCTTGTCCACAATATTCCCAAGAGTCATACTCTGATCCACCCATTCAGAATAGAATACCATCTATCGGGGAAATGATAAGTATGCATGAGTCCAAGCAAAAATTACCATCAATCGCAGACATGATAATGCGTGAGTCCACCGACTCACAACTTCATCATGATTACACTTCATCTTTTCAAGTCCAATCACAGCATGATGCACCTATCGACTATGAAAGGATGCTTGCAGCCATGACTCAGGCTAGATTAGCCCGTGATCGTGAAATAGATCTGATGGTTCAATCTTTACGTTCTCACAGTTCGGCCATTTCCAATATCATTGACCACTCTCGTAGAGCCGACGAACCAAGTTGCTTTGGACAACAAGATTCTATTTCAGTGCCATCATTTGAACTTGCCGAAACTCCAATTATTGATAATATGGCAAGTTTCTCCTTTCCTGAAATAGAACTTGAGCATGAATATGATCATGATCTTCCACTCGATGATTCAATTTTTATTTCCTGATTCAATAATGACTCCAGTGTCTCAACTTGATTTCACTTTTCCTGAGTCAACATTGGATCCTGTTCCAATTCATCATGAAATTGAATCACCCATTTTAGATGATCATATCGAACTTGACCAATTTTACAATCTGAAAATCCTATGGATAAATTGGCAAGTTCTTTTTATTACATTGAACCCAATGAGATATGTGGCCTAGATTCTCAAATCTATGATCAAGTTCAAATTCCTGAATCATTATTGACTCCTGTTCTGTTACCTGAATTAGGTAATATTTTAGAGTCAGTTTTGATTCCCACACCTATCATTCCTGAACTTGAATCACCAACATTGAGTCACATGCCATTGTGGGAAGATGATTGTGGACTTGAGCTTAAACTTATTGATTTGGACCCACTTCCTGAACTTAGCCCGACTCCTGAGCCCTTACTTGATTTGAGCTTCTTCCCTGAGTCGGTATTCGTTCCCGCACCTATAATGTCCAAGTCAATAATTCCATCTTTCCATACTCCATTTTGGGACAAGGAGGTTGACACAATTAACTCTGAAATTTATTATGAAATTTGAAAATTTGATGGGGGTGGGAATTCTAAAAAATGATTATACATATATTTAGTGGGTTATGTAAGGAAAATTTCTGGTGGGTTCCACCAAATTATATGTTATCTTGATTGGGTAGCAACGCTTGGCACAATTAGACCACCACCGGAACCACCACCTTAAGGTAACTTCTGCCTTCCCTTGTTCTTTTTCATGCATATATGCATTCATCATACATTGAGGACAATGCATGAGATAAGTGTGGGGGTGGGCTTTACTAACATACTAACATAGGTAGAAACTAACAAAAATCTGCTAATAAAAAAAAATTCTAAAAAAAAAATTATAAAAAGGACAGTATTTTGACTTATCTTTTGAAAGAAATCTAAGTTAATCTTAAGAATTAGGAAAATCATGATTAGGATTTCTGAAAACCTGGTCAAAATAAATAAATTGTTGAATTTTTAGGTATAGGAGGAGAAATTGAATAATTAATTAGTCTTGATTTTTACCTTAATGAAATTTGCATACCAAATGCATATCTAGGATTCTAAGACAAAGACCTTGTGCCTCATAAAAAAAAAAAGAAAAAAAAGAAAAAAAATTCACCAATTAAGCTGATACATGTGCCTCAAGAAGCATAAGTATTCATGCCTAAAGGTGAGTAAATAAAATAAAATTCTTAGTTTTGGGGCCTAGTTCACTCGAATTTGAGTCCGCGGGTGTGTTTTCTCACCTGGTGCCCTAAAGCCAACCGGTTTGGGAGTCATCGACTTTAACTTCGCTACATGGGTGGATTAGAAAGCCTAAGAAGACTAAGAAAAATAATATATATGTATTAACACATCTAATAGTCAATTAGTTAGGTATGAGGGCCTCAAGAAGCCTTGATGCTTATACGAAAGAAAATTAGATGCGTTATACATATTAAAAAAAATAAAAAAAAAGAAAAAAAGAAAAAAATAAAGAGGCATGAAAGTCCAAGTTAAGGAATTCCTAGTAAAAATTCATAAGGATGCATATGATTTTGGTAACGAAAAGACTATACACAAAATTCAATTTTGATCCTTACTTAAAAATGAAAACAATTTACTTTATAAAGACTAAGTCTAAGAATGAATAAAAATGAGGATCCTAAAAACTTATATATTACTTAGTCTTTTCAAAAGTATTTCTAATATTTCCTTTTTATGGATTTTGTGGGTGTAATCCGCTGAAAACCCTCACGAGACAACACTCGTCCTCTAGGGTAACCTAGAGGTTTAACGGTTTGTTGCACATGCTAAGTGCAACCGTGATTCCTACGAAAGTGAGTTAGGTTAGATTAATTTTTCTTTTTCTCTTTGATTTTTACTCGAGGACGAGCAAAAAGATAAGTGTGGGGGTGTGATTGGTAGTCAAAAGTGCATTTTTATCACAACATTTATCATCACATTTTCATATTTATTCATTTAATTCTGCACATTTATTAATAATTTGTAATTTATTGTGTGCAGGCCTCGAATTATTATTTTTATAATAAATAAAGCCTAATGAAGCCCAAAAGCCCATATTTGAAGCCCAGGTGTAAAAGTGCAAATATCAATTGTCAAAGTGCAATTATGCAGGGCTAAAGTTGCAATTATTAAAGATGAGGGAATGATAGAATTCTACCCACCCTAAACTCTTGCAGGATGAGCATAAAAGCCAAAGATAAGAAGGAAATTCGTGGATAAAAGATTTGGGATATTTGAGATCAAGGTAACTTGATTTCTAAGTTATCTCGAAAATCCAGAATAAAGAGCCAGGATCACACTTCCAGAAGCAAGCGCCCAGATGGACGGACCAGAAGAAGCCACGCGCCAAAGCGCGTGGCCAGATTCCCTAGAAATGCCGCAATTCCACGGCAAAATCCCAGTTTCTGCGGCACTTTGATGTTATCTGGATACCAGATTTCGTGGGCGACTTTATCCGGGACTCTTCGACCTTCTGCACCTATAAATACCCCCTGCAGTGCAACGTACAGAGTAGTCCAGAGGCAAGCCAAGGGCCAAAAGCTAGGGTTTAGTTTTCGTTTTAGGTTAGATTTTCTTTCCTCTGTAAATTTTATTTTCTTTTTGTGAAAGCTGAGAGGAGATGATGTATTCATGGAGGAAGGGATCCACTTGTACTGATGGTGACAGCCGGTGTAAGTTGTAATTTTCCACCATTGTTTAATAATCAAATCGACGCTTGTTTTTGTTCTTTTTAATCTATTCTTGTTTTATTGTGTCTTTATCTTTGTCTATCATTGTTCTTCTATTTTTGTTTTATGACATTGTTTATTTCTCTAATGTCTTGCCCATCATGAGATCCAACTGCTTCGAGAATACCTAGCCGAGGAAGGAACCTTGATGGCCTATGGCGATGAACAGGTCTTCATAGCTTGTTTTTCATTTCATAGAGTAGATTAAGAAGGCGGACGATCCTATAAGCCATGCTTGTACGCCTTCCAAGAAAGGTAAATCATCGCAACGGTTCAAACGGTAAGCAGATTAAAGAGGTAAGTTTTCTTTTCTTTTCTTTTCTTTTTTGTAGATTAAATCACAACTTCTCCCAATTCTTTATTTGCCGACCCATTGTAAATACCACTTCCTTTCTAACTTAACTAATAAAAATAAAAACTTTAGAGAAACTTGCTTAACGCTTCCATCGCAGTCCCTCCCTGAGGATCACGACCCGCATAGCCCTACTACCGCGGATTAGAATTGAGACTTGCACATCATATCTTAAAACTAAAATATTATATTTTGTGTGCAGGAAATCTCAGTCAACAACCTCCACCTCCCTTGTCCCCGTCAGCCTCCACAAGCTCCAGTCCTGCCGAACTCCCCTGTCTGTGCCACTTTTCTCTCGCTGCTTCTCTATCTCTTAATTTTGTGTATTGTGGATGAGAGATAATTTGATCTTTTTCTTTCTGTTGATAACATTTATGAGGAATTTTATTAAAACTTTTAAAATTTGTGGTATTTTCTAGCAATGTTGAAAGTTCATGATATATTCTTGAAAAAACGGTGAAGGTTCATGTTATTTTATGAATTTTAGCCCGCTGTCAGCACATAAGTGTACACTGGCTAGTTCTTTACTACTCTTTAACTCTAACATTGCCTCTGGAGCTTGTCATAGGCTTGATTACAAGGGGGGCCATTATGATATGTATCACAATTCTTGTCCCTGGAGCTGGATGTTGTCGACGGTCACGATAAGTTTGCAGGGGCAAGACCACCAAGTGTTGACCCAACGGTAAGGATGTAATTATCTTTAACAAGGGTGGTGAAAATGGCAAGAGGAATAAAAGATCCTATTTGGGAGTGTAGATAAAAGCACCCACAGAATTGATTTAAGGCACCCCCAAAGTTTACCAAGTGTGACATTATTATCTTGGACACAACTACCCTCGTGGAAAAGTCTAAAATGCACTTTCCTCTTCTTCTTCTTTCTCCTTCTTCTTTTCCGGCGAATGATGGTGAGCCCCGCCGACGCTCCCCCCTCCTTTCCTACTCTCCCTCCTTCTTCCTTGCGGCCTCCCCCTCCTCATCGACCTGCCGACCTCCCTATTCGTCCCCAACCGCCCCTTCCCATCCCCCTGCCGCCCTTGCCCTCGTCCCCGCCCCTCCTCCCCTCGTTCCCAATCGCCTCCCCATTCCCCCTTCCCCCTAAATCCGCAAAGGGGGGGGGGCTGAGTGAGGGGAGGCGGCTGAGGAGCGGAGGGAGGTGGCGGTGGATGAGGGCGAGGGCGGGGGAGGGGACATTATCTGTTGCGCCTCACGAGAGAACTTCTTACGCCTGATGCCTTCTTTTTGAGCAACAACCAACTTGAGGAACTCAAGCAACGGAGATGAACGCGCCAGAGAAGTACCCACACGATCAAAAATAGAGAAACAAGAGAGAAAATAAGCCAACACAGTATTTAACGAGGTTCGACAATTTGCCTACGTCCTCGGGGCAAGGGGGAGAGAGATTTTATTGATTCAACAATCAATTACAACTTGTTCCATACTCCAAGGAATTTCTAAGAGGGATTTCAGTGGGATTCAATTCATGAGGGTTCTAACCCTTATTTATAGCCAGAGAGTCTTAGGAATTTAGGAAACGCTAATTGGATTTGACCCAAAATAAGAAAGGATTCTGAATCTGTTCAGGAGAGACAGAACGTGTCTCTCGGTCGATCGGTCGGCGACCCCAGTCCTCGGTTGACCGGGCCGGTCAAACGGGACCAACCGAGAGCAATGCCTTTCAGTCAGTCGATCGCGTCGGTTGACCGCTTACTTGCCACGGTAGACCGGGCGGTCGACTGGGCCATGCCTGTGCACGTCGTGCACATCGGTCAACCCGGCAGTCGATCGGGCTCTATCTCCTGGCCTACAGCGAGCTACGTTCTTGCTCCTTTTGGCTTCCGGTCTCTACGCTATTTTTCCTGATGAGTTTTAAAAAACTCTTCCGATGTATTTTATCTCCTCTATCTCCCTCTCTATACAATTCTGCACCTCGGTAAAGATTTTTCAAATCTGAACCGAACTCCAACGAACGCCTGATGAAATCAACACACGATCTAGGCGAAGTCGACACACGATCTCGGCTTGAGCACTCCGAATGAAATCGAAATACGATCTCGACGATATCGACACACGATCTTGATTTGGCCAACAAACGAAATTGGTTCCTTCAAATGAATCGCCAGCACACATATAATTGATTTCCACTGATCTCACCAGATCCAAATTGAGTTTGTCGTCGCCACCTGCAACTCTCACCAAACTTCAATGTCAGTTATAAGATTCCAACTTCAGCTCAGCTATCCAATCGGAATGTACCATACATGCCTTCTCAACACTTCACCTGTAAAGAAATACCATACAAGACAACGTGTCTCCAACTCAGCAACGTAATGGAAACTCTATTCCAAATGACCTCAAGAAGAACCCATCATGAGCCAACACTGACTCTCAAACTGACTGGCTCTCTCCACTCTATATGTTCAAGACGGTCCAACCAAATCTGAGTAGAACACATCATACAACATCATCGGCTTTAACAAACTGGATGCACACCCCTTTATGCAAGCTTCAGTATCTTCTCATCAGAAGATCATCCGTTCATCGAGATCACAACACTTCACCTCTACGTGAAGTCCAACTCTTCACCTCTATGTGAAGTCCAACTCTTCAGCTTCTTGAGAACCCAAATACACCAAGTAGCTTCATACGGGTTGCATCATCAAATGGTTGCACCTTTACGGCTGCCTACGTACCTTGCCCAAGGGATCAAACCAACCGTAGTTCATGAAATGAGCTCCATCAAGCTCAAGCACCTATGACTGAATTTTCAGCTGCGAACCGAACTGGTTGAGTCCTCCTTACTACCGTCATGGAGAACAACGGCCTTTAACTTGAGCTTGTCGCGGTCACAAGCCTGAGATTCATGCTTCTTCACCGACTTTTGTGGTTTTGTCCTGGTTCCAATTGTTGCAAATAATTTGATATTCTCATCAATGTCTTCTACCTGTTCAGCATCACTGGCTACATGATCTCCACCGGTGTCACTTTCGGTGAAGTCCTTACTGATACCGACCAACTGGAGGTGGTGGAGTAGCATCAACCTTCACCCGCTATGATACATCCTTGGTCTTCGTTCTCTCCACCTCCTGAAAGATGGTAGACTTCAACAATGAAGTCTCATCAAACATGACATGCTAACTCAATACGATCTTCTTATTTTCGGGATCTCGCAACCTATAGCCTTTCTTATTTCTTTTGATACCAAAAAACGCAAACTTTTTTCTCGCGGATTCACTTTGTCATCTTTGGCACTAAAGTAGGCCGGACTTTTAAATTTCCGCAGCAAATCATGATCTTGAGCAGCTTTCTTAGACTAAACTTTCAGTGGAGTTTTACCTCCTATCATAGTCGATGACAATATATGAGATGACTAGCATACACAATCGCCTCAGCCAAAATAATTTGTCTAATTGTGAACACCGAGACTTCTCCAGTAAGGAACGATTTATCTCCTTAACTAACCCATGTATCCTATCTGGGAAGTGAGTATCAATACCAGTTTCTGGCCAAATTGTAGGAATTAGTTCTTGTGTCTTTCAACATTACCAATTTGTAGCTCCTTAATCTTCCTACCAGTCTGCTTCTCAATTATATCCTTCCACGTCACCAATATATTTAGGGCTTCAAACCTTTGTCCCATGAGATATATCCAACAATGCCTACATAAATTATCAATAAAAGAGATAAAGTACCTATGACCTCTAAGTGATGCGGTTTTAGCAGGTCCCAAAAACTTATGTGAACACAATCAAGAAAACCTTTCGAACGGTGAGTAGTGGTGCTGAATTTGACCTTCTTCTTGTCCAGAACGTCGTATTCACCCAATTTTATATTGCAAGTAGATGCACCTTCCAATGATTTCTTCTTTGTTGGAGCTTGCAAAGACTTTTCTCCTCCATGTCCGAGCCTCATTTGCCGACCTGTGTGTAAACATTATCTGAAGAAATAGAAGTCTCCACCGACCAGTAACTGTACTACCCTTCAAGTAGTAGAGATTGTTCCGGTGGACGCCCTTCATAATCACGATTGAGCCTTTGATCATCTTGAGAACACCATCTTGTATAGATACCACCAGCCCCAATGTTTCAAAATATCAACTGAGATAAGGTTTCTTTTGAGTTGAGGCACATACCTCACTTCCTTCAATTCTCGTACTTTCCCATCAACCATCTTGATACAGACTGTACCCATCCCTTCCGCATTACATGGATGATCATCACCCATGACCGTGAAACATTCATCTAGCTTCTCAAAGTTAGAAAACAACTCCTTATTCGGGCACACATGGTAGGTAGCTCCTGTATCTAAGATCCACTTAGTATTATCTGAGTAACTAATAGTAGGAGTAGTAATAGAGAAAGAAAATATCGATGAGTTTGAGTCTGATCCATCTGCCTGTGAAGTATTGGCATGAGTATTGACCACTTGTGCGAGATTTGCCTCAGTTTTCGACTCCTTCTTACCTTTGACTTTCGGACAATCAATCTTCTAGTGCCCCTAACTCCTGCATAAGGCGCATTGGTTCTTTTTCAAATCTCTAAAACCTGATCCAGACTTTAATCTTCCCTGATCACCTCTGCCCTTTCGATTGAAACTCCTACCTTTTACCGCTAATGCCTCTGCTGTTGTGCTTTCAGAAGAAGACAACCTGTCCTGCCTCCTTACTTCATAATTTACGAGAGCAGCAAACATCTCATTGTAGTTAAGTGATTGTCTTCCGTTGATCAAGGTAAGAGTAGTAAAGGTCTCATACTCTTTTCCAGGAAGAGAATTCAATAAAATTACCACTTTATCCTCTTCATCGATCTTTACATCCACATTACCAAGTTTGTAAGAAACTTTATGTAGCTATTTATGTGTTCGTCAATGGAGCATCCTTCATCTGGAAACAATAAGCCTCCTCTTTAACTGCAACCGTAATTCGATGCTTTTCGTCAGATACTTTTTTTCAGGATTTCCCACAGCTGCCTAGCAGATATTTCATGCAACACATGGTACTTGATGTATTGAGTTAGTCAAGATCTTATCAAGTCACACACCGTCCGGTTCATCTTATCCCAATCTTCTTCAGTAGTAGAATCGTGCTTTTTCTCCAACCGTAAAGTGTCTTCGAGATTTGATGCCGTCAATGTATCTATCACATCACATCTCCACATGCCGAAGTTGTTCTTTCTGTCGAACTTCACCACATCAATCCTCAATAGATATGGACTCACGGATTTCATCGTAGATGTACTATCTCTAACCATCTTCTCAATTGATTTCTCAAACAATGAGGAAAACAAACAGAGTTAGATCAAACAAACTAGATAAAGATAGGACTTTTATCTCAAAGTGAAACCCTTGAAGAGTTTTCGAATCGATCTACTCCTCCAAGTTTGATTCCTCGAGCAATCCAAAGACTATTTTGAGATCGACACACGATCTCACAAACAGTTCCAATGCTATTCCGAGATCGACACACGATCTCTCCCGAACAGCCACTGATGCCCTTGGAATCGACACACGATTCCACGACGAACCTGGATGCTCTGATACCACTTGTTGCTCCTCACGAGAGAACTTCTTACGCCTAGCGTCTTCTTTCTGGGCAACAACCAAATTGAGGAACCCAAGCAACAAAACTGAACGCGCCGGAGAAGTTACCCACACGATCAAGAACAAAGAAATAAGAGAGAAAACAAGCCAACACAGTATTTAACGAGATTCGACAATTTGCCTACGTCAGGCAAGAGAGAGAGAGATTATTTTGATTCAACAATCAATTGCAATTTGTTCCTTGCTTCAAGGAATTTTCAAAAGGAATTTTCAGTGGGATTCAATTCATGAGGGCTCTAACTCTTATTTATAGCTTGAGAGTCTCAGGGATTTAGGAAACCCCAATAAGATTTGACCTTAAAACAGGAAAGAGTCCGAATCCGTTCAGGAGCCCGGTCCTTGATCGACCGGCTCGGTCGACCAGGACCAACCGAGAGCAATGCCTTTCAGTCGGTCGACCGCTTACTTGCCACGGTCGACCGGACCATGTCTGTGCACGTCGTGCACACCGGTCGACCAGGCGGTCAACCGGGCTCTGTCTCCTGGCCTGTAGCGAGCTCCGTTCTCGCTTCTTTTGGCTTCCAGTCTCTGCGCTATTTTTCCCGATGAGTTTTTAAAAAACTCTTCCGATGTATTTTATCCCTATATCTCCTCTCTCTCTCTCTACATTATCACCTAAAGACCTACACATCATGCATGATCAAACAAGAACACCAGCCAAAATCCCAGACATGCACAGAAGCAAATTTCTAATTTCTGCAAATTTTTATTTGTTTTCCAAAAAAAAATATTGCACGTGGTGTGTGTCATAAAATTTTACCAACTCATAATATTACTAGGACTCTGAGAATCCAAATACAAAAATCATAGCTCGATATCGGCAGCATGAATCATCTATTTCTGGCAACTGTTTCAGGAATTAGAATTTCAGGACGATCTCTATGGCGAAAGAGAGGGACTGAGACCCAAACTTGACATGTTCTGGCAATTGCTTCTGACGGCCGAGGAGTGCCGATAGCCGTGGCGAATCACATGCAGTTCCGCAACCTTGGCTGCGGCTGCAGGAACATCGGCGACAACTAGCCAAGACACCAGCAGGAGGGCAAAGAGGCCGGCAGTTCTCATTTTCAGGTGATCTCCAAGGTGAGATTAACTGTGAAGGGCATATTTAGCCTGTGTTTGATGTTGGAGCTTGAGGTTGGCAAAACATATGACTATGTCAAAAGGCCTACATTTAGTAAGAAAGGCAGTTATGAGACAATGGTGATTTGATTCTTGCCAGAATAATGTAAGCTTGTCCTAATTTATTGGGAACCTTATCATGTATGAGAATTGATGAGTAGAAATAGCAAAAGCAACAAATTGAATAGTTCATACGAATGCCAAATTTCAAAATATGCTAGAATACATCAAAAGGACAGAAACAATGCTCAATTTCAAACAAAGAGGACAGAGTTAATTATATGAAAAATAGAAGAATACAGGTTTTATCACCAACTGATATAAAGGAGGCTGCTTGTACAATTCTTACGAGCATGGGAAAAAGGAAAAATAAAATGAATAAAAGAACCAAGTACACCGAATACAAAGGATTACTCCAAAGCCAAGCACAAACGCTATCCTATATGTATACGTGAATTGTCTCTTTTCTTTCTCTGTAGTCAATCCCCACTAACTGCTTTAGTTTCTTCTGTATGTGATTACACTGCATAATTCTGCTGGATTGAATCGATATCGATACCTTCAACTTCACCACTGATTCCATATGACCTTTCAATGTTGTAAGCTCCGTAGCCTGCAAACAGTTTCACCGTTCGTTAGGGAATTTATCTTTGATCATTTGTCATACATAAAAACTCTATTAAGGTTGCAAACCAAAGCTTAAAAGAGAAAACTGATCAGAACATCAATATGAGGCTGAAATCAATTTTATGAGGCCACTAACCTTGCAACTTCAGCTCCCCGCACGGCTTGCTCTGAAATATCTGACAGCTCGAGAAAGCTGCTCTTGTCAGAGAAGATGTTGGTGTTTTCAACTGGCTGAAGTCCGTGAAGTGTTCTCTGTGCTGTAGCCCACTGGCTTCCCTTTCTTCTCTGCCAGAATCCTTCTTTGTAGTGAAGGCAGTCTGCAGTGATTCAAACAAATTAGTATTTTGAGTGCAACGGATAAAGAGAGAACAATTTTAACTGTTGTGATGAGTTTGTATAAGAGTTTAACCTTTCTCTGTAGGAGGTTATCCCAAGCCTTTCCACTGAGAACATAGCGAATGAAAATTTTAAACAAGTCGAGGGATGAAGAACACGATGCTGTAGTGCCAGATAACTTCAGCCCAGCCCCAGCCAATTCCTTTGATTTTCGCAAATCTCCAGTCAGCATAGACTGCGATGAGCGTTGTAATCTGCCAAATTATAAAGTTGGTTACTCGGTAAATCCACAGCTGAACAATTAATACGGTTAAATTTAAAATGCCAAGTCTTTAAAATCTTCAAACCAATTACTATAGCTAAGTTTTAACTCTTGATATCTCATTGGGAAAACGGATAGATCACAGTATAAAGAAAAGTGAATCACAGAATTAGGATATTACAAGCCGAGAGTGACAACAAAGGCACTGACTAGGAGAAGGCCGGGGCGTTCAACAAAGAACCAGCTACGAGATCTTGTGGCAAATATTAGGGCCTGGCTCACGATACTGACTTGCAGGTTTAGAGCAGCCATCATCTCATGTTCGCTGTGCTTGAGTGTTCTGACACGAATTTGTCCTGCACCATAGCATACCAAACTTATTTCAAGATTTGAAAAGTGAAAAATTGTTCCATCTTGCAACAGAACATGCTTATACTACGACTAATTGGTTCTTACCAAATCACTATATAATTCATAAGCGATCTCAAATCCTTGGTGCAGTTTTTTATTTCCACCATTGTTTTTGTGATATGACTTAAACAAATTTTCCTGTAATAATTCACAGATCCAGGGAGACTTTTCATTTATTCTAGAATCTCTTGATGTGGATGGGAAAGGAGAAGAAAGCTTACAGAGAAAAAGTAAGCATCTTTCATGACCCAGAAGAAGACTACACTCATCAGTGCCAGATAACTGCCAAGAGCTATTCCCGTAGCAAAGATTTCCTTGGAGCTTCCAACTGTCAGGCATGGGAGATGGCTTCGCCCTATCTTTTGATATTGTTCATAATCGTACCTGCGTTATCATAATACATAGTAGCAATGATCTCTGTAAGACCAAAGGTACAGATATGGTAACCAAAGATGGATTGACTAACTAAACATGTAGGAGTTACCATCATTAAGGATCGCGATGATCAGAACCATGAAAGGCGAGAAGTCAAATTTCCATATTAGCGCAATGAGCATAAACCGATCTGCGGTAATTTGATGGAGGAAAACGATTAAGAATCACAAAATCACAATAGAAGTAATAGATCGAGAATTTGTAAGCTGTGATTTGTGTTTATACTCACCACAATACGGATAGTAATGGAGACTGCAGAATCTGTATAGAAGTGAACCAAACATATAGAGTAATTAGTGATAGATTTTATTACAATGATTGTATAATTGAATAACTGTAACAATAAATATTAATACTCACTGTGTAATTTTTCATCCTCTGGAAAATGGTTCTGCTGGTAAGAACAGCACTGATGATGACGCTAAGTCCAGGTTCAGTAAGGACAATATCAGAAGCACCTCTGGCGGCATCAGTAGCATCAGCAACGACAATTCCGATATCAGCCTTCTTCAAAGCTGGGGCATCATTCACACCATCCCCTGTCATCCACATATATGCTTCTTCTCCTGCAATTTCTTCACGATTTCATATTTGTGTTCTGTTCCAAGGAAATAGCCATACCAATACAAAGCTAAGTGTAGGAACTAAAATTCATTATCATGGACTAATTAATGGAATTCAAAACCATAAAACCCAACAGGAAAAACTCTGCAAAGCCATCAGCTGTCTCAATCAATTCATCCACGGGTAGGGCATCAATTGATGCATCCTTGTTCTGGCCAAGTAGTGAAGTGGAAGGGTACATGTTGGTTCCCATTCCAAGCCTTCGGCCAGTCTCCTTAGCAATAGCAAGCTGATCACCTGTGTTTAAAAAGATAAAATCAATGATATATCCGATAAGATCAATGCTACAACATTAACTGTGGAGGAAGATGAACTTGCATAGTCAGTGGACGACATTATAGAGGTCACAATTTCAAAGCATAACCAACGTAAATTTGATTTATAGGTTTCCTAGCTAGGGAGAGGGTTTAACCACTCTTATCAATTCAAAATACAACATTAACTAAGATTTGAAGAATAAAAGAGAGATTTTCAAAAGTACCAGTAATCATCTTCACATTTACACCAAGGTTGAGAGCCGGGCTGATGGTTCAGCGCTATCATGCCTGGAGGATCAAACAGAGGCAACAACCCAACAAATTGCCATGGTCCCCCAGCACTCTTCTTGCTCCTCTCAGGAACTTCCTGCAAAACAAGTGATACCACTGATATCAGCTGACAAAAGTCTGCAAAACAAATGACCAAAGGATATTTAAATAACTACAGACAAACCTGTCTTGCAACAGCCAAAGATTGAAAACCGCGCTCAGCAAACTTCTTGATCACAGAGTGAACCATATTCCCAACATCTTCCCTGCAGTTGCGCAGGCTTAATATCTGATTCAAGTAACCAATATAAATAAATATGAACACTAGTTATTTAAACAGATATTACAACCAGGGGCGGCTCAACCTCTAGGCAAATGAGGCAGTCGCCTAGGGCCCCAAATATAATGGGGCCTCCAAAATTATAGTATAAATTAGTATTTAACTAAAATAAGAAATATAAAATATAGAAAATGTTTTTTATTTGTTCAAGTGGGCGCTCCGGAGTGTTATTGGACATGACTAGAAATTGTGTGGGCTTTGCCTGCGCGAGTTTGAATCCTTTCATCACGCTTTTTTGATTTTTTTTCCCTCTTCAATTTATAATAACAGGAAAAGCATGAGTTTCTTCCACTTTCCCAAGTTAATATCCTCCACTCCCTATAACTATTTAATTATAATTAAAGAGGAGTCTCTTCCACTTTCTCAGCTGTCTTTTTCACTCTCCCTAACTATTTAATTATAATTAGAGAATTTTTCAAAATTAAAACTCTCTCTCTCTCTCTCTCTGTGCAGCAGCCTCGCTCTTCACTGCCCCGTCGCCCAGACCTCAGACTGACGGTAGGGCCTGCAACTGCTCTATAGAAAAAGATACATTAGTAAAACTTGAATACAAAAAATTGATTAAAAATTTTGCATTTTAAAAAGCTATAAAAATTATTTTTCAATAAAATAATAATTAAATAAAATATTAGTTATATTAATTACTTTTTAAAGTATATTTTAAAAGGGCCCATTTGAAATTTTCATCTCCCTAAAAATTGAGCCGCCCCTGATTACAACTATGTTACACCTAGATTATAAAAATTAAACAGATAAACATAGTTGGAAGTTAATTTACTAGGAGTTACCTGCTCAGGAGCACCTTCAATGCCAGTTACCATTGGCATCAATGTAAGTTAGAGCAGTCCTCTTATCCACAGGGTTGAAGGGAAGGAAATGCACTTCCCTAATACCATCTCAAGCCTGCGGAATTATCAAAAAAAAAAAAAAAAAACCAAAATCATTAGAATGTCTGTGGATCTGTAGCATTATAACTTTGAACTCATATTATGAAGCAATACCTCTCTAGGATCTGCAAGCATCCCCACCATTGCTGCATCTGTAGCGTCTTGGTTCTCAGTTCTTGATGCTCTTGATGCCAAAAGCATCACATAATCTTTTTCCACACCTTTCAGCAACACCTCAATAAGATTTTTATCAATGCTTAGTTTATTGAGGGTCAAAGTTCCTGCCTGCCATCACTTCAATTGCAGTCATTCTCTGGTGATGGCTCCTTGCTGTGAGAGATGGTGGGAACCAATATCATTGTAACAGAAAGAACCGTTGGCATAGCGATGGGTATCCCTCCGATCAAGAGGATCAATAGGTTATCAATACCATCCCTATACTTCCTCTTCTGGATTGGATACATGGCTATGATCTCGATGATCATTCCAACTGCAATGGAGCAGATACACAAGTTATCTATAGCTGTGAGGACCTTCTGGAAGTGGCCAACCTGGTTGGTGCTATCCACCAGTGTGCAGCCTTTCCGAAGAAGGTGTGGACTCCGGTGGCAATGACAACAGCCTCAATCTCTCCCTGCTTGCAAGTGGAGCCTGAGAACACCTCATCACCTGGGTTCTTGGTCACAGGAAGAGATTCTCCAGTGACTGCAGATTGGTCGATTTTCAACGGGCCTCCTTCTCCCAATTTGATGCTGATGATATCCCCTGGAACCAAGATTGCTGCATCCTGCTAACTCCATTGGCCATCTCTAAGCACCTTTGTGAATAAATCATAGAAGAGAGGAATTAGAAAAGGAAGCCAGTTTCACAGAGACACAATTATATTTCTAAATTTAAGGTGGTTCCTTGCTTCATATAAATAATCTTCCTAATCTTTCGCTTACCTACACATATACTGATTTTCATTCAAGTCATTAAAACCTCATAAAAAGGAAGCCTGGAATTTAAAGTAAATTATAATAACCAATAAGCGGGCGTCCTACTGGTTAGCCACAAGAGTTTTATGCCAAAGTTTCTCTTTTCCTTTACTTCTGGGTCAAGGATTTGGCTACAACTTATAAAGTTCATATTTGGTCCACAATTAGTCATAATTTTTTTGTCAAAGTCATTGTGGAGCTTTTCAGCATGAATTTCCCCATAGCTGACTCTTTTGATTAGAAAAGACAATGATGATTACTTACATTATTTAGCATTTACATATTTTGCATGTATTAACTTGGAATTACAGTACAGTGGCATTACAGAAAGACCTATTTAAGTCGCTCAAAAAACTGAAATATCAGATTTTTACATTTTTTTTTTTTTTTAAAAAAGTAAACTCTTGTTCTCTCCCTACGGTTTCTTGGTTGTACTAATAGCATTACTCACAAGATCGACAGTCTCGTTCTTGATCTCCTCCAGGCTAATCCCATTAGCCCCTGCGGCCATCTTTTAAATAATTGATGCTCGGCAAGGAAAACTTCTCCCATAGAATAAGGAGTTATGTACATTGTTTAAATAAGTCTTACCTTTACTTCCACTAATTATATCTTCCTCTTTCAGATTCCAGCATGGGTAATAAAAGTGATCACACAAAACCATACTTCAGTTTTCGAGTCTCGTTGTCGCCGGGAGTTCCATTGTCTATAGCTCTCTTTGATTTGCCAGAAAGCACCCTGTTAGATATACCGACCGAATTCATTCAATAAAGTCAGAAGACAATAAAGCTCTGAATCGATCTTTTTTTTTTTAAGAATAAACCGCGAGCTTTTAAATCCCTAGTGTTTCATTAAAAAGATATTAACAAAACATTCAATGAAGGGTGCAAGAATGTAAAAAAATTACAAATTTGATCCTTCAAAAAGGTAAAAGAAACCTCCCCCAAGGTTCCCGATGTCGTCATGGTCAGAGAAGGAACATGCCACCCTAGTTTTCATCGTATGATGCCGACGTTGATGCTCCCTCAAACCATTGCTCAGAACATTCTAATTCGGACGAACAACACCTTGCAGCAGTTAAATACCAGCTCCCTCCTTCCTATCGCGCTCAAACATCAAGACTCCACTGTAGATTCAAAAGCAAACTCCTCCAACAAACCTATTATCACGAACCAGCCGCTCAGACTGGATCGACCATCTTGGTAAGCGAAAAAGGTCAGTGTTCATCAAAGGAAAGTTTGATGTATGCCCAAAAAAAGAAGAGGATTCATCAACCTAAAGCCACAAAGCACACTTTTCAAGCTACTTAAGAGGTGTTATTGGTTCTTGGGTAAGGTTGGATCTATCCATAATGAAAAATCGACAAGCAGCAAGCCAAAATCTGTCCATTTCCTTTTCTTTTCTGAGGCAAAACAGTTGGATATAATCTTATCAGGTATAAAAATTGATGTATAGAGACACCAAAAGGAACAATTGAATAGTCGATATCTATGCTAAATTTAAGAACCATGCTTGAGAGAGACACCAAAAGAACATATAATGCCCA